>WBMV01005052.1:585513-659185 GCA_013396655.1 Campylorhamphus procurvoides
AAGAAGAACAATTCATGCTTCTTGGGATTTGACACTTCTGTTCTTCTTCAAAGATCCTGCTGTACCAGCATTCATCTGTTTCATAGAAAAAAAAATAAATAAATAAATATACAACTTATTTTTTCATAAGGATTTTTTTAAAGACAAAAAAGCTTTAAAGAATATTGGGAGCATTCAGCACATCTGCTGAATTAGGCTGCCCACTCCCAATCAAGCCATGCCCTGCAAATGCAAGAGTACAAGCCTCTTCTGATTCAGAAACTGCTAAAGAAAAGAATGGATTTTGTCAGGAGTCAAAAAATCATGAGTTAGGCTGCTATTGCCATTGACTGTTGTTTGACTTCAAAGTCCTCCTTACTGACCTAAACCTCATGCCTCTACCTAGAAGCAGGTCAGGTATAAGTGTATTATAAAGCGAGTTTCTAGTGTACCCTGTAGCATAAGCAATAGCTTGTAGAATTCTTTAATGGTTTTGCTGGGATGTTCTCATTGCAGTCTCAGTGAGGCAGAATGTTTGTTTCCATAGTAGTCACTTTAAAATGGCACTTTTTAAATTTGGATGCATAGCATGCTGGTAGTCTTCTAAAATTCACATCAGCTCAGAGTTTTAGAATATCATCTTCAGCAAAGTACTGCTGCTTTGCCTGTTGCCACTTAAATAATGTGGTGCTAAGCTAGTTTAATCAGCCTAATGAGGATCATATGACCATAAGTGGAATTGCCAGTGATGCAGATTCTCTATAGTGGCTCTAATGGTTCCCATCAGATGAGTACATTTGTAAAATTTCACAAATCTCACCAGAACCCCAACTGCTCCAATAGATAAAAGTTTCTCACTTTGCAAAATGATGCTTCCCTCCCATGATCCAAAAGTGAGAACATGTATTTCTATAGACCTACACAGCCTGACTTCTCAAAGCAGCAGCACATGCAGACCTGCTGGGACCTGACTGCACCAGGACCTGCAGACTGTCACTGCTCTGTGTAGACCAGGTAGAGTACTGAAGAAAGGAAACAAGACTATAAGCAACATGAAAAGATAAGAGAACTTACTAAAAGGTTTTAAAGATAGCATAACTGTCTATGACTGCATATCATGCACTTAGCTAGATTCTAAGATCTCACTGTTAACACCTCAGAGTTCAGGGGTTTGTTCTAGGATAGGCGTGGTTTGGGGTTTTTTTTTTCCTCCCACCAAATCACAGAATAGTTGAGGTTGGAAGGGACTGGTCCCAGCCCCCCTGCTACAGCAAGGCCACCTAGAGCTGGTTGCCCAGCACTGTTTCCAGATAACTTTTCAGTATCTACCACGGATGCTGGATTTTTCTGGTATCTATTGTTGGTTTTGCTTCCTGTTTCCCTAGACCATCTTTTCCATCTCTTAGTTCTTGCCCAGATATATAATCTAGATTTTCCAGTTGGCTTGGGAGACACACTAGCAGTCCTACTGTTGCTGGGAAGGCTTCCAAGGCCAAATGCTGAATTAGCTTTCTTAAAAGACACATTTTGTAATTGCAACAGCTCCTATAACATTTAACTGACACATTATCCTTTGATATGGATTAGGCACATTAGGGAGACATGAACACAGATAGTTCCTTACCTAGACCTTCATGCTACTGTTTCCTAGTTGAAGGTCTCCGTGACCTCCCTAACAGTAAAGCTCTCTGAGTATGGCAGTTCAGGTGTCTCCTGCAGAGAACGTAGGCTGAGTAACATGATATAATAGGAAAAGGAACTCCACTGTTAGCATTTTTTCTTTTTTTTTCCCCAAGAAAGCGCAACTGTTGCTAGACTTAAGACAAGCCACCCTAAGATAGCAATCAATAAATACCTGTGATTTGCAAATAAGCAGAGAGCTGGGTATGTCCCTTCTGTCCTCTCAGTTCTTGGGAGAAAAACATTTTAAAAATATAATTAAGGTATTCTAAGTTTTTAAAATTGGTACTGATACAGTCTCTTAAAATTAACTTTCATCTTAAAGCAAAAATCCGTTGGATTAAAATTACTGTTTTGGACATGCCTGAATTTATATTACTTTCAGCAACCTTTTTGTATGAGGAACTGAACACTAAATTACTTTACAACCCAGGTAATAAAATGTAGTCTCTTTATTGTGCTTTGCTATGAAGCTTGTTTCATTTTGTAGGTATTTTTTCTTTAAAGAACAGTATATAGCACTCACATCTGCATAACACTCAGCACTGAACTGCAAGAACAGCAGTGACTGCAAGAATTTGCACACAAGCATCAAAAACTGAAGTGTCTCAATTTAAAAATATATTCACCACACAAAATAAAAACCATAGGAATCCCAAAAAGCAAGGAGAAAGAGACAAAAGAACAGAGCTAATTTTAAGATGCTTGTGACCACACTCAATTCAGTTCTTATACCGCGTCTGCACCTGTCTGCATATGAGCTCTGTCCTTACCATTGTATGCTGGTGGGTTTCTCATTCTCTACTCTTCTCATCAAGAGAAGAGTGTGCATGTTTTGGTACATTGTTTCTGGTTTGACTTACTTAGTTCAAGGACTTCACAAAAGTAGGGACCCATTAAATAATTCCATATTATTCTACATAATTTCAGTCCTGTCATCCGTTTTTCAGGAATCAGACTGCTGCAGTTCCAATGCTGAGCACTGAAATTTTTAAGTTATAGTCATTTGCAGTACCCATTCATCACTGCCAGAGTTAAGTTACCCAGGCTTTACATGCAAAGAATATGTTCTTCAGGAGTCAGAGCTGCTACTGCCTAACAGAAGAGGAAACTGATGACTCTCTGTAAAGGTACTCCATGCGTCACAAATACCCAGTGCCAAGTCAACAATTCTTTCCATTCTGGCTAAAATTTGATCCATATGCTCTGTAGGAAGTTTATTTTTTGAGGTGGCATCTGGAATGCAATAGAGACATTAAGATCTAAGAGAAATATAGTGACAATATATGAATTTATTACAGACCTTTAAATGGCTTTGTAGCTCTCATTAAGTGCTTTATGTTTCAGCTATCAAAAGTCACCAGAAATTCCTTAATGAACCTCTCAGAAACGGTTAGAGAAAAATTAACAACTAGCAGGCACATTAAAAGAGGTAGTATTCATCAGAAACTGGTTATGTTTTCTTTACAAAGCTTTCAGTTTTGTCAATGTTTTCTTTCATGTTGTAACTTTATAACAGAGGATTCTTCTTCCATTACTCTGGTTGTTTCTATTGAGTTTTATATTCTGTGCAAAGTCATTATCTCCTTCATGAAGAGCTAAGAGCCATTAGTCAACAGCTGACTAAATGTAGTTCTTAAAGTATGCTTGTACTTTAAAAAAAAATGCAACTGAAGTTACCTTCAGGAGAAAAAAATCCCTGAGTTCCTGCACTTTATAAATGAGGCATTATTTTTTTTATTGCTGAAGCATAGCCTTGGAATATTACAAACCCCTGTTGTAAAATTTTCTAAAACAGCACGCGCACGTACACACAGACTGGCTAAATATTGCAGTGCTTCAAGCTGTTTAAAATAATGGAGGTCTAGCAGTTCCTGACCTAGAAAGCTGTCATCTAGCTTTTTATTTAGTATTCCTCTAAAAATGGACCTGCTCAGATGGCATGTTTTCAAAAGAAATTGAAGCATCTTAGTATATTATATGAAATATCCAATTTACCTATTATCCTGTATCAGGTTAACTGACAAAACTGAGAATAACATCACTGGAGGGCTGATGCTAATGATTTGGTATACCTAATTTTGTTTGGTGGGTTTTTAAAATGTACTCAGTAAAGGAGAATATGGCCACAAGCTTGAGTTTAACAAACCACAAATATCCTTTCTATGGTTTTCTATTTGCACCAAGATAATTGCCATACAACTTCAAATTCTGGACTATACCCAGACTTGTAAAAAGCAGGATTTCCTTTGCATCTTCATTCTCCAAGAGAATTCAACCTGTGTTTTGGTTATTTTATTCTTTATACATTCAGATCTTTGCCACAAACTCAGCCTTTGTGGCAAAATATGTCATATTCTCTTCAGGGTGGGAGCCTTTGGGACCTTAAAAGCTTGCATTATCCTCAGGCTCTCAATAAGGACAAGAACAAATCACTAGAAAACCCAAGATTCATAAACCCACACTGTGCTTAAAGAGGATGAGTGTCTACCTCTTTCACTCTTCTTATTCCCAGATGTATTCTGCAATTTTTTTTTCATTTATTCTGTTCAATTTCCTGCTTCCAATGGTTTGTTCCAGAATTCTCTCATCCTATTCAGAGAAAAATCCATCTAAACTTTAAAAAAAACCCGCCACAACATTTTATTCATACCATTTTACCAATCCAACCATTAATAGAAATCACTGCTCTTTCAAGACTTTACTGCAGCCTATATACATTTTTATCACTTCTGCAGTTGCTTTCTTTCTGTCTGGCTGCACATAAACATAATACATAAGTAAAAGGAAAAGTAGCAGTACTTATGAGGACATTGATAGTAGAGCTGACTGTATATATTAAATACATTTCAAGGACAAATCTACTCTGAGATTTCACTGTTTAAGTGCAGTACGGAAGACTGCAGACAGGCATTATTTGGAAACCAGCTAAGACTACAGTGCAGCCTGCGAAGCAGAGCTCTTAGTGTCCTCCTGAAGATGGACAGGCCAGATGCATATTTGGCTACACTAACGCTCAGGAACTCAAGTAATTAAATGAAGGACTTGCAACACTAACTGACAGTTACATTCTTCTTCCTTTCTGAACGATACTAATATTAATTTAATTACGTGGTGGGCTCTAGCAGCATAAAAATACAAGCTGTCAAAAACTATTCCTTCCTCTCCTTCTACACACACCACTGCCAGAGCACAGACCATTTGTCTGTGCACTGTTGGCATTCTGGTAGTGTGGATGGTAGCAGGGAGTAAACTAAGACCCTTTGGCATATACTGCTGTCCCAAGAGTCTGGTCTAGCCCTTCTGGCCCATGACTAGTAACTAATAGTATGCAGACCAGCCACTAGAGGGGAATAAAGAATCATACTGTGCATAGGTTGCATAGGTTACTGCATCGCAAACTGCTTTGCAGGGACATCTCAGGCATGGCCATGTACAAGTGCTGTACCTGACTCAGCTGGCAACTCCTTTATGCTGTAGTGTCATTACGGCTGAATTTGGGCAGCAAGGTTTACTTAAAGGTCTATAAACGTTTAATATGTTTGTATACTCACTGCATAACTATTGTGAATCCTTGTACTGCTAACTGTATCCTAATTACTTGCACTGATAAAGTTATGTAGGCTCTGAGTCACCAAGCATTTAAGCATATTTTTTAGCTAAGAACATATGTGTAAGTTAGGTTTTCAGGTGATAAAGATAAACAAGTGTATTGCTAGATGATGACATTTCCAAGGGCAGGGAGATCCAACGGTCAGAGGAGTTCAGTGGCAGATAACTAGCCTGGAAGGGCTCATTTGCCCGTAAGACATTCATTTGGGAAGCTACTGAAAGCAATTAATAGTACTAAAGCTGCTGAAGAGTGAGGGAACCAGTGCAGAAGCCAATCTAGATAGTGGAAGTTTATGACAATTGGTTTTCAGACGCATGTGTTAGCTTTTGTGTATACAACTTGGACTTCTCTGCTCTTAACAACATGAGTTAACATGGGTCAAGGATTCTCCTTAGTCATCAGGAATCCCCAAAATGTGCAGAAGGCTGCTTTCCAGATTGCTTTGTATTATGAGAACATACCTAAGAATGAACAAGATTATGTAAAATGAGCATAGCAGTAATTCCAACATTTAAAAACAAAACAACAACAAAAAAAATTCTAATCCAAAATCATCAAGAGAGACATTAAAATAGATTTTAAGCCTTTAAATTTCACAGTTCAAGGGCTCTGAGACCCCTTCTTCCCCTGCCCACTCCCCTACCACAAAGCTGTGATCTCTAGTAATATTTTTCTATAGTGAAGGCAAAGATTCTGTTGTAGCCATTTGACTGCAGGAACTAGAGGCAGAAAAAAACCCAACACTAAACATAAAAGGAGTATTGGTTCAAAATACATGACAATGCCACTGTATCTTCTTTTTCAGGCTTAATAGATGTGGATTTGAAGACAGTATCCAGGGACAAGAGCTGAAAAATTGCAAAATTGCTAACCTATTTACACAAAAATCTGGGCAAAGAAGTGTGTATTCCTTTTTAGTGAGGGGCAGGCTAGCAATGATCCCATTTAATTTCCTGTAGTAGGAAGCTTAGCAACTATCCAGTATTAATATCTTCTTAGGTGATTACTGCTTATAGTTGGAGGGAAGTGAAATTAGAGAAAGTCCTTGAAATATTAATGCCAATGCCCACTACAGTCCTTGAAGAGGAGGACAAGGACCTTGGACTGAATGTGCCATTGAATGCTTGCCCTTGGCAGCATTTCAGACATCACACACACATCTGATTCTTTCTAAAGGAGAAAAATTCTTGGCTTGGGATCCATCCCCTTGGGTTGTTTCTCATGGAAAATACTGGACACAGAGTTATTTCATCATGGCTGATTTGCTTAATTGGAAAGAAAGATTGATATTTCTCCTATGAAAGTAATTGGGGTTTAATATTTTTGCATATACCTGCTTTCATAAAGTTTCAACTGATTTTCCTAAAGCAGAGTGTGTCCAGGTCTTCATAAACTGATGCCTTGATAATGAGTTGTATTTTCCACCTGATATACCAAATCTTAGCCATACAGCTGTCTCCCAAGTTAGAAAGTACTAACTTGAAACATTTAAAATAATATGCATTACAATAACAACATTCATCATTGAATTTGTTTCCTGTCCCAAAACAGAGGGAAAAGGTTGGCTTATTATTAGTAACATGACATCCCTAATAACATTTTAAAAATTATTTTTAATCTAGGATTAATTTTCCAGCACTTGGTAAAGCAATTTAAATTTCATAAGCTTCATTGTCCTAAACAATTTTGAAATAAAGGATTATCTTTTGTAACAAAATTGAAAGGCTCGTTTGGAGACTAGGTTACCTATGTGCCTAATTATGAAAAAATGTAGACAGTTATTCTGCTGGAAACTTTTGTCATGCAAATAGAGGATTGTATTGTCTATTTCACAGCAATATTATAGGTTGAGTCATGTTATCAGGAAATCTGTATTCCATACTGTAGGTATAAAAAATAATATGCATGTTGGTACCAACTTTCCTTCAAGAGAATAAAGCATGCAAATATAAGCCACACATAGTGATACTAATTCAGTGCTTATAAACAATACTGAAATTAACTATTCATTGTATTTTTAAGTGTCCTAGGAGTCAAGATTTTAAATTTTTGTTAATCATTGGCTGACCTGCTTTAAATCTTCTTACTAGTGTGTTTACATGAATTGGACCGCATTTCTATTCTGGCTGGATTTGTGGACTCCTGAATGTTTTGTAGTGTGGTAAATATTTGTGCCAACTGACCCATGTAGAATTACATGGTGTTTTTTCATAATGTGCTTAGAAATTTAGCATAGTGGCTTTCTTTGCAGCAAGAGCTATTTTCTAATTATCACCTAAGCATTAGTACTTGACTTACAAAACTGTAATTTAGCAACTTCAATACTTTATCAAGGAAAAGTGCAAGTAATTTTTCACAATTTGTTTGTGTTTCAAGGCTCTTTGGCAAATTCCGTAGAGTGGGGGGTTTTAAAAATAAATGGGGATACTCACAATTGTGAATTTATATAATGACTTTTTGATGATGCCTAAATGATGGCATGGAAGATAAAAAAGAATGGAGAGAAGCACAAGGACTAACTGACTGGAAACCCATTAAGGGAGGAAACTGAGTATCTACTAGCTACCATAAACAGTGTGAGTGAGCAAAGTAGTAGAATCATGTATTGTACCACATTAATTCTCAGGAGAATGTGGAAAGGATTATAGACCAGATATGACAGTTCATTAGAAAATGGTATCCATCAAGCTCACTATATTATGCTATGATGATAATTTTGTCCAAATTATGAAATAAACAACACATTTATTTCCACCTAATAAGAGAAGAAAACATTCCAAGAGGTTTGGAATCACACCTGCAAGACATTCTACGCATCTAAATCTAGTGGGATCAGTATCGGGTCCACAGAAGGATAAAGTATAAAAAGAATAGAAATTCTGGAGCTTTGAAAGGAATTTTTAAGAGTTATATTTCAGAAAACAGAAATACATTTCAGAAATACATACCAGATTTGTTGGTGCAGCCTTTTTCTTAAGTAGCAATATGCTGCACTTGAGGGGAAAAAAAATACTATGAATGAACAGTCTGCTCAAAACAGAGAAACTATAAGGAAGATAACAGCATTGTTGGTATCACCAACAGATTGTAAGCATGTGCACAGGTTGCTGTTACTGAGCTTTACAAAAGTACACTGGTATTTGGAACTTTTCAAAAGGTTTGGAGAATCAGTTCAGATAGTAATCAGAGATTGAGTTGATAGTGAACTCCTCCTAAACAATTTATCCACAAGCCCATTTAGAAATGTAGTATCCCTCTTATTCAAATGTTTTTCCCATTTCTTTTCCCTCTATTCACTTCCTATTCATAATTTATGATTGCTATGAAGAGTCACTCAGAATAGATGAGTACATTTTCTATGAAAGCAGGTAAGTACATTATCTACTTCTTTATTGTTTATTAGTACGGATGCTCTCCAAATTCTGTCTGAATGTGGTGAAAAAAAGGAAACAAAGATGACTTCATTTTGGTCTTTGGTACCTAAGCACATCACAAAGAACAATCCAGATGTTCACTGACAATTTTCTACTGTAAAATCAGCATCTCTCTTTTCGTCTTTTACACTGACTTTTCTCTGTCTAGTCAGTAAAGGCGTCTTATCCCTTCTTATCCCTGCTATCCCTTCTACACTATTCTTTGGCATATATGAAGTGTTCCTGCCACTGATAAATTTCTCTGTTCCAGGATCTACCCTAACTACTCTCAGCTCAGATGCTGATATTGGGGCTCAAGGATAGGAGTCTCAGTTTTTGTTACTTTGGGCTTTGTAATGCCCTTCTCATCTGCCTTATGCTGAAACATTTGTAGTAAAGATACTTCTGGTTAAGAAGTTAATAATAATTTAATAATGTTTAGTAATTATTTGTCCAACAGCAGCTCTACAAAAGAATTTCTTTATTGCAGGTGTCCTCCTCCATCATGGAGCTCCATTTGCTTCTGAAGTAATATTGAAGTTGCACTGATTTTCAAAATGCTTCAATTGCCCTTTCCTCCAGCATTCTTGCCAAGAATTTTTCAATCTCAGCCACTGCACTTATGCCCTTCTTGTGTCCTCTTTTCCCTGTTCCTTAGTCTACAATGAAGAAAAGTTTATATTCTGCATCATTTATTGGAATATTAATATTTGGAATATTTCTCCAAATCATTTATGTTCTAGCATCACAACAAAATTTTTACCTCTTTTTCATTTACAAACAGGTGCCCAGATGTTTCTTTATGAGTGGCAGTAATGATGTACAAATATATTTCTTTTACAGAGTTAGCTGGTCCAGTTTGATGAGCTGTCTTCTACTGTATTGCACTTGAACAGGAATTTCAGTAGGCTATACACTGGTATGAGTTAACGAGTTACAAGTCTTCTCATGAAAAACTAAGTCTCGTATAAACAAAATTTTCTTCTCAGTTTAAAAGTAGGTTAGCAATAAGAAATATTAACCTTCTAGTTAGTGTTTCTTGCCATCTGAATAAACTGCTCCTTAGAATATGAATTATCTTTCCACTGTAACTTGCACTTTAAATGAGTACATTCCAGTCAAAAGCTGGATAGCATTTGGATGTCTTCTCCAGATTTCCTTTCAGTATATTAAAAAAAAACAACAAACAAACGTGAAAAAACCCCCACACCCAAACAATCCATAGCATAATATTTTGAAATTATTTGGTTCCAATTCTTGAATGAGGTTAAAATCACTTCTTCCTCCTGGGAGGATAATATGTAAGGAGGGCAGGAGAGAAACTGCCACCTGAGAATTATTTAAAAAACATTTTTAATGTAGCCTAAAGTATTTATAAAGTAGTTTTAAATGTTCACAGAAGGCATTACATGGACAAAGGAAGGAAATGGGAATACTACAGGAAAATGTTTTCCTTACAAGTACAAAGCAGAGCATAATTTAGTTTCAGTTCACATTCAAGAAGCTTGAAAAACAGGGTATCAGAAATTGGAAGGTATACAATGTTTAAAGACAAATATAATGCAGTTGGTCTGGATAGTAGCTAAATCAGGAAATTGACTTAATTGTAGATGATTTTATGAGACTATAATATAATTACAAGACTGTTGAAAGAGAAGCTTATATACATCAAAATTACTGGATTAAGACATTATGTTCTTTATATGAATTTCTGCTGTCTGACTCTGAGGCAATGGATAAAGCAGCAGAATGGGGTAATGGAGTTAAGAGCCCCACAAAGCATTAGAGGAAGCTGTATTGTCACCAGTGCTCAGCGGGGGTGCAAGGAAGGAATCGAGAGGATAATTTCAAAATGAAGTGACACAAGAACATGGGATGAAGGATCTGCTCAGGCCCCAAAATGGACCCTTTCATTTTACAGGCCTCAGATCAGCCTTCTGCTAGGCCCACACAGAATGAAAGTAAAGAGTAGGACACATGTAGCCTTCAGTGTCCAACCTAGACTGGTGGATAAAGTTACCGACAGACAAGATGATCTCCAAATAGATTTGGAGATGCAAAAATTGGTGCTCAACAATTGCAGAAAATAAGATTTGCCACTAGCACAAATCAGTGAGAGCAAGAAAAGCAATGCTAGTAGATTGCTTGGACATAAAAGTGACCTGTAGAAGGATTAGTTCCTAAGTCCTACAGAATTTCCATTAAGTTTGTAGAATAAATGAAATAAAAATTGTAGCATAACTAAGAAAATTTGTATGGAATACAGTGGTGATGATGAGCCATGGGATAAGATCAGTTGTGTTTTCTCATATGAGCTATTGAAGAGTAAGATCAGAGACCATTTTGGATATAGTCCAAGGAGCATGCCAAGCAGACCAAAAAGATATGAGCTGAAGAAACATTAAGAAATGAATGATTACAATAAAATCAGATATAATATGTGTGCAAAATGCATGCTGCAAGAAGAGATAGTGTGCTTTTAATAAGTGGAGTGGAACTAGGGTTTGGGAAGATATAAATTGCAGTGGTTGATCTATCCTAATGACAATAGTAATGTCACTTTGGACAAAATAAAAATGAGAAATTGGGACATATAGATACAAAATTCTCTAGTGGCAGACTGGGATCAAATAGGTTTTGTATACATTCTGTACAATTAAGTTTTTTTTCTAAAGCAACTGGACCATGATTTTAATTTGCAGTCTGATACTAATGTACCACCCAAAAGATTCTTAAAATGCTGCACAACACTTTGGCAAGGTGACAGCCACAGCAGGAGCACACTTAAAACATTTCCAAAACCTTTCAAAAGTGTGGTCCAGCTGGAAAAAAAAAAGTTATTTGTTACAAAGGCATTTCTATCTGTGCTGTATTTTCTATCATCACTTTGCTTATGTTTATCTGAACTTCAGCCCTGAATAATGTAGGACAGCCTTTCAGTTCTAAAAAATTTCAAATTTCTTTGGTCAGTATTCTAGAAAGAACAATTTTCCTGTTCTGTGTAAGACTAGGATGTAAGACTGCCAGGCTCTAAGTTATCACGTGAAAGAAGGGGTTTTCCAATATAAATGTGTTACTTTCTACCAGCAGTTGAAAAAGGCATTTCCCTTTCTGTTCAGAATTTCTAACTAGTGGGCAAAGTTGAAATCTTCCAATAAGTTATAATGTGCTGAGGGGTAGTAAAGATCTTCAGTATACATGTTTCTCCTTATTTAAAAAAAATAAATTAAAAAGGAGATTGTGAACCTTTGACACACCCCAAAGTTTTATCCCTTCTCATAAGTTAATATGGAGTAAACATGGATACAACTATGTAGACTTGGCAAAGATACAAATGTTCAATTTACTTGAATTAGCCCAGCTCTGCAATGGAGACATACATTAATACTTGGAATAGAAATATGCAAAAAACCTGAGTGTTTCAATTAAAGAAGACCTAAAAATCTGAGAGTTTTCAGTCAGTACCTTTAACAAGAACACTTTTTGTCTATGCATGGGGGCATTGATACGCATATTCCACAGAATGTCACAGAAAGTAGTCAGCAGGTAGGAAAGGCTTTCACAGGTCTAACTGGCAGTGGGGAAAAGAAGCTTTCACTGCCCTACATCTCCCTCTTTCCTCCATCTGGCAGTCAGCATGAATTTTCAGCCTCACAGTGGACATCCATACCAGTAATTTGTCATAGTTTTCTACTGCAAATGAGTAGTTCATTTTGAAACTGTTAACTAGTTTAAGGCTATTTAATATGTTAATATTTAATTATTTAATGTAATTAGCAAGATTTTATGTCTTTCCTTTGTATATGGTCATTGTATTTTTAACATGACAGCAGAAATGAACAGTAGTTCTCATTTTTCTGTGATCTCATCAGCTCGTACAAATTAATTTAGATCAGGCTGTACCATGTTTGGATGCTCTTCCAAAATACATAAAGGGACTTCAGTAGATTGAATTAGTGATTTGCAACTTGATAATTAATCTGATGTGATTTATTGCCAAATGAGCTGGAAGGCATTAGATTGCAACACAAAGTCTTTGTGAGGTAAAGAGTGGATTTCAGTTCCTGACCAAATTCAACTTCCTGAGAAGGGTTTTGTTATTAGCAATTACGTATATAGTAAAAATTTCCACTCACACATATATCAAGAATACCTGTGGATGAGGATGGTATCTGAGGTAAATAAGGTAGCAGAATTTGTTCCAAAGATGTATTGGGATCTCCCTTCTAATCGTATAAAGGAATAGTGACTGTGGGGTACACAGAACTCTCCAAAAGGCTTCAACTTGCTCTGCATCACAGACTCAAGTACTGAACAAGAAACCCCCCAAGCCTGATCTCTGTATGTAAAAATCTATTCCAGAAATTAAAAATCAAGGAGGGAAGAGAAGTAAGAAGACCCACTTTTTTCCCAAATCCTTAATTGCCCTATTCTTGTAATGACTCAAATTCTCCAGTTCTGAGTTTTCTAAATTAATCTCTGGTCCTTTTACATTCACTGTTTTCCTGCTTTTGTGTCACCTTGGGCTCAAAATTGATTTCAAAAAGCAGAGCGTGTTTTTAGTTCTTCAGGAAGCAGGTCCACAAATGAATGCAGGAGCACTGCAAAATTTTAATTCATATATTGAGTAAACTTTATATACCTACAAAGAGCCAGTACATTTATAATGAAATTGCAGTCTATCTATAAGACACGTAACTCTAAAATTGGGTGAGCATTGCTGGGGAGTGGTTAAAAAAATGTGATTGCTATCATGGTAGGAAATTGAGGATTATGACAGAGAACACAGTATAAACTTATTCACAAAACAATTACTTGCTTATGGAATCCAGTGGAAGAGTATTCATAAATTTTCAGAACTGGGAAGATGAGTCATAAGAAACATTAAAAAAAAAAGATTTTTCAATCAAGTGGATTAAAAATACTAGCACAATATCTGCTAAATAATTTCAGTGTCTTGTGGGAAACTATTTTAACAGATAACATGGAAAAAATTTGTTATTA
This sequence comes from Campylorhamphus procurvoides, assembly GCA_013396655.1. Classification (NCBI taxonomy): domain Eukaryota; kingdom Metazoa; phylum Chordata; class Aves; order Passeriformes; family Dendrocolaptidae; genus Campylorhamphus; species Campylorhamphus procurvoides. The sequence goes on from WBMV01005052.1 coordinate 599,203, forward strand.
CTTATATCTTTAATTTCATTGGGCATTTTTGCCTTTCTTTTGATGTGTATGTAGGTTAATTTAAAAATCTTTAAAATCTTGTAATGTAAGTGCTCTCTATGCAAAGAAAACATACTATTAAAAGACATATATACATATATAACATTTCAACAGAACTATTGCTTTTAGTGGCAGTGAGATTTTGGTTTGGTGGGTCTGTTATATAAAAAAGCCAAACAAGTGCTGCATTTGGAGTATTGGAGTATTACTTTTCCTAAGTAATTATATGTATACACCTGACATTATAGAATACATAAAAATCCCACACGTGCAGATGGGAGGGAACACTCAGTAATTAAAAAGTGATGACAAATGGAACAAATTTTCTTTGTCAGGAAAAGATTCACTGCACAATTCAGCATGGTTAGAAAGTCCTAGACAAAGAAGGACAAGTCAGAACAGTAAGGCACATAGATAGAAATTTCTCACCACAAAGACTGAAAAATGTAATCTGTAAGTATTCCCAATGTCTGCAGGGGAGCCAGGGCCAGTAGGATCACACAGACAATTAGGTTAGCCTTGTAATAGAAATCATAAAACCTGCAAAATCAAATAGAAATAATATCCAGATGTTCAAATTTAGCTGCCTAGAGACAGCTGACTTCCTGTTTCTGAAGGTATTTTTATTTATGTGCTTAACTTTACAGATCTTAACAGATTCATGATCACAGAGTCAACGGGAGCTGAGCAGTCTGCCTCTCAGGAAACATGAGACAAACAGAATAAATGGAAAAGAAAAAAAGCTACAGCAAATGCAAAGAACATATGTAAAGATGTGCATATATAATACACACATGTATATATACATATATATGTATACACGCATGTATATATGACACCCAGGAAGTGAAGAGATAAAGTACAAGATTACATGGCTGCTTATAAGTACCTTGACAAAATAACACCAAAGCACAGCTAATTGGAAAAGTCTCCATATTCCACAGGCTAGGCCAACTATTACTAATATTTAATACAATATATTAAATATTTAATAGCCACATCTGTGTCACTTGTAACATATGAAATATACTCCTTAAGACCTGCAGTGTGAAAGACTAAACACAGTTTAGTCCCCCCCAAAAAAACAACAAACAACAATAAATTGCTTGATTTCTGGGTTAAAAAAAAAAGTTTAACAGAAAAGGGTACTTAGAGAAAAACAACATTTATTTCTTTAAAAGTACATTCTTCTCTAGAATATTTAGACAGTTAAGAAAGCAATGCGGATTTTTGGCTGCCTAAATTTCATTGAATCCTTGTGCTGTCGCTGGTTGCTACACTGTTAGAATGAAAGTATGAGCATGTATACTTTATCATCACTATCTCAGTTACCGATTGAAAAATTAATAATAGAATACAAACATCCTTCCAAAAAGGGAGGAAGTAGAGTCTTCCAGTCCTCAAGGGGATGCTATATTTTGGCCATATTCCTATCTCTGGATTTCTCTGAGGAACTCTTAACTATTTTTATTGTCAGCAAAGAAAACTAAGCATTCAAATATGTGTCTTTTTTATATGTATATACATAGCTTCTTTTAAAGCTCTGTTTTAGGATTCTGTTCTCTATCTCATATCCAGGCCCTAAAACTCAGAGGATGAGTTATAGCCTTCTCTTTTTTATCTTCTTGGGCTGAAACTTTTTATTATAGTGAAGTTCTGACTTCTTAGTCAAAAGTCATGTTATATTCATTGTTCAAGTAATACCATAGGCAACTATTTGATGGGCCCTGACTCTAGCTAGCTGTTTGGAATGCCCTGTTCCTCCTACTTTTGCTTTTTCTAGGTCCTTTTACCACAGAAAATGAAATCTCTTAACTCACATGTAGATGTATTTGAGAAGATGTGAAAATGTTATTAGTTTCAAAATGGCATTCACCTTTCCACTGTATTTGTCATCTAATAATTTTATCCAGAAGTGATGAAACATTCAATCTTTATTTTCCTTTGCCTTTCATTTGCCAGTTGAATGAAATTGCTGACACATCCACCACGCATTTGAAGTTAATAGTAATAATTGGGTAAGTGGCATGTGTTCACATTCTTGGCATGGGAAGAACCATAAATGTGTCTCCATTATCTCTGAGATCCATAAAAGGGCAGAGAGCCCAACTACTTATGGGAAGTTCAAGACTATTGCTTTCTTGAGCACACTGACTTCATCCACTCTGCCAAGTAGCTGCAGTGCAGCTTGGCATAGCACTTACCTTGCATGTCTTCACACCTACACAGAGGCCCCTTGTGACACCTGTGCAGTTGGCACAGCCAGACATACCCACAGCTCCCAGCTGAAGTGCAGCAGTAAGTGCTGCTTGTTGTTGCCCCTCTTTCTCCTCCTGCTCAGGAGTTTATGCCATCTGAAGCCTATCTGGCTTTTCCTAGCCTCCACCATTGCTATGTATGTAATAAACTGTGCAAGAACTGGTGTTTGAAACTGGCTGTGCATAGAGGAGACATCTCCCCCAGCAGCTCAGGTATTCGACCACTGGACATCTCGACACCATTCTAGCAAGACTCACCATCACAAATAGGAAGTTTGAGTCCTGAATATCAGTGCCACTTGTTGAAGACTTATGGTGAAACACTCCTTGCATGAGTTTTCAGAGGCAGACATATTTGAGAATGTGTCTCACTATATCTAGCACCTGTAGGAAGCCTGTGGAGCCTACAAGCCTTAGCTTGTACTGTTCAACTGGCCAGCAGTCTGGGGTCAGTGGAAGGAGCATGCTAGAGGCTAGAGGCTGAGGGATTCATGTAGTGGCAATTGATTCAGTAGTCATAGTAATTTAAGTTAGAGGGGGCATGAAAGCCATGCGATTTTCAAAACTAGATCAGATTTGCATTTTCCAGCTGAGTGTTGAAAATCTCCAAGGATGAGGATGTATTTTACAGCCTGTCTGGGGCAAAATATGTTGGGGTGAATGTGGTGAATGTTCTTTCCCTTAACACTGCTCATGCTGCATTTCCCGTATTTTATCTTGTGACCATCACATATTCTGCTTCAACTATGAATTTCTCAGAATAATTTGGCTTTTTTTCTGCAATCCCCTTCTCACCTGGCTAAGTGCAGCATCCTTCAACCTCACCTTGTCTGCCATGTGCTCCAGCCCTATCTTCTTCTGCTGCACTCTCTACAGTTTGTAGACATGTCTTCTACGGGTATAGGGGCAGGGTTTGAAACTGCATGGAGTTCTCCAGATGTGGCTTCCTGAGTGCTGAGTAGGTGGGATTACTCACCTGATTTGCTGTTTGCACTCTCAGAGTACCCAGTGTGTGGTTAGCTTTCTGTGCAACTGCTGACTCAAGACCAGCTTCATCACTACAGTCCCTAGAGCTCCAGCGCTGTCACCGAGACAATCAGTTGCCCCAGCCTGCACTGCTGTTCCATATAAAGGACTTTGCATTTGCCATCCTTGAACTCTGTGTGGGTGCCATGGGATCATTCCTCCAGATCATCGAGGCCTCCCCATCCTCCAGGGCATCTGCCAATCTCCACATTTGGGTGCCATCCACAGCTGGACAACACCATCCTGTTGGTCAGCCCATTGATGGTTGTGTCAGACAGCATGTCAAGCACCAACTCTAAGTAAGCAAGGTAAGCTGTGAGGGTGGTGACTCCTCCAAAAGGAAGTCCACCATGATAGCATGATACTCAGGTATGAAAGGAAACCTAATAATCTCCAGGAAGCCTTGTTACATTTGTTCTAATGCCCCTCACCTCTTTCCCTCATGTTCCTTAAAGAGCTCCTCTGGTAGTCACTGCCTCTGTGGTTGGCTGCTGGCTACAAGGAGGCCCATAGGTCCAGTGATTCTGACGGTGGATTTGCTCCTGGATAATATCCAGTACCCACAACCAGAATTTCGCAGTCCTGGGCATTAGGGTTGTTGTGTCTGCAGCTGAAATCATTTCTTTTTCTCCACTTGTTCCTGGAAAAGTAAAGATATAAAGAAGGCACATTTTTTCTTATTTCTGAGAATGCACAATATTCTGTACTGCTGCATGTACCAGCTGCTTAGTGAAACAGCGTTCTAGTTTTGCAGCTGTATGAACATGGCTGGGATGGGCTCATTCCTTGGAAGATACAACTTGCATCAAAGCTTTAACTTATGGAACTTTAAGGATAGGTTTTCAAAGCCTTCTCTGAAGACTCCCATCACTTAAATACCACATGAGGTCAGGCAAAGTCAAAATGCTAAAATATTTTTTTAAAAAATTGAAAATAAAGCAAAATACATTACAAAAGTATTTTCATTATTTTGAATTTTGACAGAGACAACTTCCATCCTAGTTTGATTCTGTCCCATTGTTAACCTCAAACATGTAAGGTGGCAGCTTTCTTCATGAAAGGTTTATAGAAGGCTTGGAACTAAGTTTGGCAATACATAGAAAAAATGGGCTGATATTTTACACAATAAACTGTTCTCTATGTAGCTGTCCTTTACGGAAATTAATGCAGTAATAGCTTAATGAGGCTTGTTCCAAAAAAATCTTGTTTGAGAAAAGAGGATGCATTTCTGTGATTGCTTGATAGAAAGCTTTATTATTTGAATTTATTCTTCTGTTGTGCTTCTTTATATATTAAATGGTTTAATTACATTACTTTTAAAAAATTTCTTCCTTTACCAATTAAATTTTGAAGTCTCTTAATGAGCCAATATGTCTTATATTTTCATGTTTAGTGTTTCATCAAGATAGAACTTTCTGCTGCAGTGAACACACAGAGGTCTTGGTGAAATCAGTGGAAATTCTGTTTTTCAGTACTCCTGAGAATTTGGTCATAACAAGGCTATGCTTCTGTCATGTAAGACCTCTGGAAGAAGTCCATAAAAGTATGTTACCCGTAATCAAACTACATAAGTATTATTCTTTTTCTAGTACTGTGTATATTATCTAGAAAAATAAAGTTTTTCATAAGTACAAAATAAAAATCTGTCTTCTCAAGCTAGACAAATCTAACTAAATACTAGAGTATCAAAGAAAATTTTACCTTCTGTCCAGCTACCAAACCTTAACAGTAAGTGCATTAAAAATGTTTTTTAGATTATACACAACAGAACACAGATGCAAGACTGGATATTGACAGTGTCTCATTTTACCAGAAAAATCTGGCAGAAATAGTTGTAATTTGGGTTTATATTTGTAGCCATTATGCTACATAAAGCCTTTCCGTTTTGCTACAGGCCTAAACATCACGGCTTATGGTAAAACACTCCAGTGCAGTCCCTGGTGGACTCCCTAAAACAGCCCTGTAGAAGCTCAATAGCTCAGCTGAAGCAGCCTGCTTTCAGAAATAACTTAAGCATTCAACTTAAGCATAGATCTTGTTATTTTTTATTCAAGGCTTATGCAGCTTTTGATCAAGTGCTTGATTAGGATATGTAAAGCCATGTGTAGTGCTTCTGCATCCAGTAAGAGGCCATGGACCATGCTGAAATCCAGATTCAGTTCTTTGTCCTAAATTACATCCAAACAAACATCTTGTCATTCTAGATAAGTGCCATGACTAGTATTTCAAGAAGGTGGAATAAAACTGAAGTTATTTAAGACATTAGTGAGTCAGACCCAAACACACCTAGTCTTAAACTAACTACCGCTTTCTCCACAGTTACAATACAGCCAAGTAGAAATATCTTTGCTAACACTTCTACTGCAAACAGCAGAGGCAAATCCATGTGAGGATGGTGTGTATGCCTCTGGAACCACTGGACCAGCAAATATCTTGTCTATCAAGCCTCCAAAACACACTCTTTTCTCTTTCCTTTCCACAGGCAGTAACACCAATATAATTCAGACACGTGTAGCTGTCTCTATTGCAAAGAACAAAGCTCTAGGTTTCATTAACCAATTTTCAGCTCTAGGAGTCACTCCCAAATGGAGTCTGAAAAACTGGAACAATTGATGCAGTTTCCATCTTACGGCTTTATGTAAATGCTTAGCAAGGCTGCTCGAACGATAAGACACAATTATGTCAACCAATTCACAGCTTATAAAATACCAGCCCAGAATTGTTTCTGAGACAGGTAGCAAGAAATGTAACCTAATGCCACTTACTTGAACATCAATCTCTCAAAACTCTAGAGAAAAGGAGATGTGACAGCTCAACTGCTTCATTGGAATTATTTCCTTTGGCAACCATTGAAATAAAAAATGGTAAGAAGTGGATTTAAGCTTGAGGTCTGAGCCCTGAATGTTCCTTCATGGAGTAGAATCTGTAGAAACAGATGTGTCTGAGAATTTTGGAAATACTACACAATAATAAAAAAGCATTTGGGCTTTTTTTTCTAGGAGAGGTGACCCCTGATATTTTAAATGCTTCATAAAAATAAAGGAATTGACTTCAAATGATCAATACTAGTCCTATATACAGTTTCAGTGATTTCAATCCTAGATGGTTAGTAATTAAAGTTTTTTGGTAATCTGTAGTCCTTCTCTCCCAAGGAGGTTCTTAATATCTTTATCATGGGGGGGGAAAGTTTTAGGGGTTTTTTCCACAGCAGCTAAAGCTATTTGGTATTGTATAAATTGCTTATGTTGGTTTTTTCCCCCGAGAAAACATATCAGCAAAGCAGAACCCCGCCTTCCTGGAATTAAAATTTCATTCAGTACACAAAAGCTTCCTGTCCTTCACATTTCTTTGGTCCTTCATTTGCTTTTGCATTTGTAATCCAACCATATAGAAATTTCTACTTAAGTGTTGGGATGGTTTTATTAATGTTTTACAAATATATTTGTTCCTCAGGAACACGTTCTTCTACCTCACTTTTCTCACTGCAAGTTCTGAGGAACTATTGAAAATTATTTGCCAAATTATTCTTTGGATACCAAACATCCTTGTCAGGCATATTTCAGGACTAATGAATATAAACAATCCTAAGAATATCACATCTACAGTCTCTAGGTTTTTTAAATTACTTTTGGAAATTAAGAAGGAAATAATGCATTACTTTTCCAGTAAGTATTCTACAATGATATAAAAGCAAGTGCATATTGGCAACATAGTCCTTTTACTGATTCCTATTCTGCATAATCTTTCTTTGCCATGCAAGATGAATTTTTTTTTTCTGGTTTCACTAACTTTATACACATGCCCAGTGTGTGCATCTAAAGAATCCTAAATAACTAAAAAGTAGAAAGAATGTTTTGTTCCAGGTGCACATCCTAGAAATACTTTTTCCAAACAAATTAAAGCAATCATGCACTTTTAGGCTTAGTCAAGTCTAAATATAAACCATTGTCAGATTGTATGGTTGTAGGTGTGATCCAGCTCTCATAAACCCTGTCAGCATAACAACACTATGGCAATCAACTGTGTACATTTAATTTATCTTCTGAGAAATATCAGTGGATAAAGCCTCCATGTCCTTCTTTGTAGAATTACAAAACTACAGTTTGTACAACCTACTCAGCCCAAATCATAAGACTACAAAGTTATTGTCTGAGCAAATTTGATGAAAAAACAAAATCACCCTGAATGCAATCGAAACCCTATTCAAACCTATGAATATATGAAAGATGACTCTGTTGCTCTAATTTACCCATAATTGTTTTTCTTCCCTGTAACAGTAATCTACAGATTAGAATATATATTTTTCCTGATTACAGTGCTCTGTGTATTTGCCCAGATTCCAACTCCCCCATAATGTGAGAAATCAACTTTGAAATGTTTTATACTCATCATTCTGATCATTCTTTTAGTTCCACCTGTAGGATTGAGAGAACTTTCCCTCATCTTCTCATTCAAATGAAACCTGATTGAAAGAGGGTTTGCCATTGAAGCTACTGAATTTTGAGCACGGTCTTCACCTGTGGAGGTTTGGGTTGGCTCCCTGCCAAGCCCAAGGGCCGGCCACATGGATTCCGCTCCCCCCNTATGTGAAGGAATGGTGTGGAATACTTCCTTAATTATGACCCTGCTACCAAGGAAGGTCCAGACCAAAATTAAGAAAACTAAACTACCACATCACCTAAAGAGCTTGCCTATCTTACCAGCTTAGCTTTCTTCTTCCTCATTAAGCTAGGTAATTTGGAGGCACTTTAGAAAAAAAAATCTGTATGCTTAGAGAATGAGAAAATTCTAAATAATTAGTACACTGATGTAAAGCTTTACTGTCTTGCTATCTAGAAAGGACACTGCTGAACCTTTTTTTTTTCTTTTTGTGCAAATAGCCCATTTGTCAGAACATTTAGAGCAAAGCAGAGGTAATTATCACCAGAAGAATTATAGACTCAGCAAATTGCATAGCTTCTCCTTTGATAGCTTCAGAATAAATACTAACCAAATAGTTAGTCTGATGGGTATTGACAAAGGCCACTCTTGGCATGTCTGGTCCACATAAGCCCTTATTATGGGAATAGTCTATAGTTATGTGGTGAAACAATTGGCACTCAGCTGTTCCTAGAAGCCCCTGCCAGAAGAATTGAGTGATTCAGCACTGCACCCCCGTCTCCCAGTTGGTGCTTCTGAAGTTATCAATTCTCCAGAAGTCCAGAGTAAACAGATCTTCCTCTCCCACTTTCACAGAACTGTATACAGTGCTTTACTGAGAATAAGATCAACTCACCCAGGTGGGCTGGATTCCCCATCTGCTGGAGGATTACCTGCCTATACCACCTCACTTTCAAAGTTGTGTGTGAGCTCTTATCTGTGTTCTAACAAAGTTCCTGCTAGTGAAATATGCAGGAAAATGTCTGTGTTTCCAAAGAGTGTTTCATTTACTAGATTATTGCAGAGACTTGCATAGTTTTGGGGATGCCTCAAAGCAGGCAGGCAGATGGGCAGGCAGTTGACTATGGAAGTTTACTGGTGCAAATATCATGACTTTAAAGGTTGGTTGGCATTTAGAGCATCAAAAACTTGAAGAGAGATACTATTAACCTGACTTTAAATAGAGCAAGAGAAAACAGAAAGACCATAAAAGTTGAAAGAATAGCATTATTCATGTTTTACAGAAGCTGAAGCATAACAGATTTTATGGATTAAGGATTTACCATAAATTCTTAAGTGTGTGTTAGTGATTGGAAACTGATCCAAGAAGACTTTTCAATTTCTTGCCATCGTCATGAACTATCCCCTTTTCCTAACTTGTTACAACCCTGCAATAGGATAGGGAGATTAGGTATAACTTTTCCACATGCATCTAATAATAATGTGGTACCTAAAGGAATGAACAATAACACCGATATGATGACTGTCTAACAATCTTTTGAGATTATTATGGTGTCTTTCATTATTCTCAAGGAATACTAGTTGGGGATTAGTTTTAACTCTGATATTTCAATAGAAACATTAACTCATTCCAGTTCTGATCCTCCAGATTATGCACAATTTTAAAAAATCTTTGGAGAGTTGATATATCTGGGAATCTGTTGTGGTACAGATACAGCTCAATTAATCAGGTTCACAGTGAGTGGGAGCTAGGCAGAGAGCCTGTCATTAGGTGTTTAACTGAGATATTTATATATGCAAGAATACTTGGAAAAGAAAGTTAGAGGAATCTCTGAATATAACCCAGAATCTTTGAATAACTGATGATTTTGCCACTACATGTTTAAATATAACTTGCCATACACTGGGATTGGCAGCTAGGAAAGGTCTCTACAACAATGACTGATGCCAAATTAAACAAATACATAGTGAATTGAGGAATGAGTGAAAGGCTGTTGCTTTGATAATATTAAATACTTGAATGTCATGTGAGAATGAAAAATGTGCACTGCTCTTATGACTGGAAAATCATAAATGGAAGATCTAGTTTGTTTATAAGTATTGGTATTTCACTTCTATTCTGAAGGAAGTTTATGATACCATGAATATTCCCTCCATCTTACATCTAGATGAGATTCTTAAAGCTACCTCTTTCCAAACAGTGCATATAGCCTGGTGGGATTTTAAAAAGCATTTTTATGCCTAACTACCATGGAAATAGTGTGGATTTTGCTTCAAAAATTCTAACAAGTTGTTTTATTTGTGATTACGTACCAAATACAAATGCCTCATAAAAGGAATTTAAGAATTTTCATGCCACAGAACAGAAGAACTTAAGTGTTCACTGTAAAATTACCAGAGCTGGCTAATGGACAGGAGCATTAGCTTTGTTCTCAGAAGTGACTGATATATCTGGACACTTAGCATTTGTTGACACTAGTGCCTAAATGAAGAAAAGCCAGGTTGCACATTAGAATCCAAGTCTTTCTTTTTTTTCTTTTCTTTTTCTTCTGGTAACTCAGGCCCAAGTCAATTCTGAAAAGTATGACAAATTCTGATTTTATTTTTAGATCACTACAACTTCAGTACTATACCATGTCAGTGTTACTCAAAACATCTTGTGAGCCTGCCTAATGCCTTCCTTCTGGCTGAAAAAAAGTCTTGTAAGTGACTATAACTCTGCTCTGGATACACCTGGAGCTGGTAGGCAAATATGTTGTAGCCTATCTCTCATCTGCCTCTGGAATCTGAATACAGTTGAACATGCTTATCCTGGGACTCCACACCAGTGGCCTCACTGTGCTGTAGGAAAGGAGCAATTCTTTACCTTTCCTGCTGTAGCTATCCAAGATGCACTGGACTGAAAAGAGTGCAAGGCAGAAGCATCTCACCATCACCTCTGGTCTGTCCTCTCAGACCTCCATGCTGCTCTGCAGTAGCTGAAACACTATACAGCTCTCACTGCAGGATGCAGAGAACAGATTATTTTTCAGAAGACAAACTGTTAACATCCAGGTTGACAAAGTTTCATTTCCCATAGCAGCATAGTTGAACAGTCCCATATGTGATGCAAACAGTGAATTTCACAAGAAGGGGAAAGGGGAAGCACATTTCTTCCATTTTGCCCCATTTTGTTCAAAGCAGACCTGCTTCCATGTATCACAACTGAAAAAATCTGGCAGAGCTTGTATTTCCACACTGCACTGACAGCCCTGTTCTGTGTCATGCATCCAACCAATTCTGAACAAAACAGAAAATGGTTTTGGCTCAGCACACTTGAAAAGCCCTCAGCACCTGTGATTTTCTTTCCTTTGAACGTGAACAGAGTCCATTTTCCATGCTGGTTTATTCTTTGGCCTCCCTACTGAGTCTGTGCTAAGGAAAGTTCACAGGGATTATTAGCATTTGGAAACAGGGAAATAGAACTCAGAGAGTAGAAGAACAATAGAAAAAGTTCCTCATTTTATATCAAATTTTCTACTTCTTTGGAGAAAATTTTGAACTGCTTCAAAATTGACTGAAATCCTGGTTATAATGAGGGACATGTCCCCATTCTTTTGATTTAATGTGGCCTAAATCAAATTTAGATATTGAGGATACCTAGGGAGAAAGTAGGGATTTCCACTGCGGTTTTTTCCTGCCCTTCTCATTCTAAAACACTGTACAAACATTGTCCCCCTTTTATTCTAATTGGTACAGAATCTCTTTCTCTAGTAGTCACATATATGAAATACCATCTCTAAGGCTCATATTGTACTTTACTGCACTGAACTGATTTTTTTTATATAAGGTCATTTAGATTTTAGAAATTAGAACACAGAGCACTAATATGTACAGGGTGCATCTTTACCACAATCTCAAAAGAAAGCACTTCAGTCACTCCATCTTCAGAGTCCTCTCTTTGCCTGCTCTCCACCAGGAAGCTCCTGCAGGAAGCTCCAAATAGACTAGAGCCTTCAAGAGAGATGTTGAAGGCACAACAAGCCCATAACATCAATGTGACTGGAAACTTAACTTCAACTGTTCCTCTGAAAAGCATCTCATCTGGCAGAATAAATGAGTTTATTAAAAAACAAACAAACAAAAAAAAACCCCACACCACATTTATTCAAATCCCTTTTAATACATTGTTTTGTTACTGAGGACAGTAGAGAGACATTGATTATTTCTCACAATAGTATAAAATTAGGAACTATGAGTAGATAAGGAACTTGTGTTTCTTGAAAGATAAAGCTTAAGACCAAAAGAGATTCTCTTTCTCCTCATGACTATTGTGTGATGAATACTCAGTGTAGTTTCGTCCTGTGCTACAGTTTCAAATATTAATGCCATCTCTCAAAGTCATGGTAACTAGTCCAGAAAGTAAAGCCTACTGTCTGTTCTGTCTGAACCAGGCCCACAAATGTCCTTTAAAATTGGCACAATTTTAATTATTTCCCTATGTTTCCCAAGCCACTAATTTTCTAGGATGTGCTGTCAAAATTCCAAACACCTACCCAACTTCTCAATATATAAAAGCTTTATGTAGTCTCCTATTTTGGAACAACATCAAATATATTACTAAGCATTCAATCAAGCTTCACTTTGTCTTGACTTTGAATTCAACTGTCACTCAACATATTCTGAAAGGTATTACAATATGAGCAAGTAGCACTGATTAGCATTAGACATGATTTCCGTCTTAATCTGGGTGATCCTTTGTCATTAAATTTTGTGATGATGCACTGACTGTAGATAATACAGTGCTGATGTTCATTTGCTTGCAGTCATGTCCTATATTGGTTTGATTAGACTGTATGGCTGGTTGATGACAAAACCTCATTGATTACATGTGGTCTGCTTCTCATTTCCTGTCAAGCTTTCTGTCTTCAGACATGAATAGTTTCATTAATTAGGTGAACCAAACACGTTGACAAGCATTCAAGCTAGTCTGGTTCTGGCATAATAGTGCCAGCATTATGGATTCATTCTCTGCAGTCAATGAAAATTTGGGTATTCATTTAAATGAAAGCAGAATCAAAACCTATTGGTGTCCCTTTCATTTGATTATGCTCCCAGAATATAGCCAGTACATTTTCCTCCTACTTTTAGAGGCTGTTATACTTCACAAGACACTAATTATTTATTCCAGATATTAAAATCCTGCCTGCTCTGATAAAGAACTTTAAATAAGAAGAAAAAAACACGACTAGCTAAAAGCTAGAGCTTTAAAAAAAGTTCTAGATGTAAGTTAAATTTATTAGAATTTACACTGAGTCTTCTATAAAGGATGCAGTTGTTTGATAACATATCAACTGTGTTAAATACTTGGAAAAACTGAAGTTACATGTTCAGGGTATTTCATTGCTGTATTTACACTGCTCAGCACTTGGCTTATCTTGCACTTCTCCTCAGTACCCAATATCTATTCCCCACTCTCCACCCCTAGGCACATTCTGGAGATGCATTTTCAAATCTTTTTGCCAAACTAGGGCTCTACATATTTTTGTATGCTACCCTTAGTCCAAGGGTTAAAATCAATGGAAGAATCCTTCCATTCATCTTGTGACCAGAAACAGGCATTTCCCCATCCCCTCCCTCTGACGCATTAATCTAACTCATTGATCTGCCTTAACACAATAGAAGCCAGTAGTGTGTCAGACATGGAAGAACCTGTACCAGCAGTGGATGTTCCTCTTGGAGAGCAGCATGAGCAGATCCACTCACTGAAGGACAAGCTGGGATCTGTGGGTGAACACAGTTCAGTGGACTCCCCTGACAGGACCAGTCAAAAACCAGACTCTGATGACAGTCCAGGCAAGATGCAATAAGGCAAAATATTGAAGCAGGTGCAAGGTCCATCCAGAAGTCCAATTAGGAGAAGATGCAACTAGGGACAAAGCTACCCATAGCCCAGGTTTCAAGGTTTGCCCAGGAGATGTGGCTGGAGGCAATAGCTTCTCAGGCCTGAGTTGAAATCCTGCCCCAAATCCATGGCCAGCAGGTGCAGGGACTGGGACAATAAGGGCATTTTAGTGTCCTCAGAACACTGGCAGCTCCTGAGGAAAACATACATGGAAATGAATGGTGTGGGGAGGGGAGGAAATCAAGTGCTATGTGTGAAAGCGGTTTCCGAAAATTAAGGCTTCTACAAGCAAAAATGAAGTAATTGCTATTCTACTTCATTAGTATAAGCCAAGTATGAGCATCATCTATCCTGTTCCTGCATGACATAATGAGCTATAAAAACCCTCCCAAAGCAATCAAATACATAGTAAAAGTAAGTTTATGAGTAATGTTTAAAAGGAAGCATCTGCTTTCAAAGCTGAGCAGACACATACTTTGATGTGAGGCAGATACATTATGTGTTTTGAATTGTGGACTCACACTGTGTCTCATTTGACCTCTGACGTGTAAGTGTTTAAGGAGTCCCTTGGCAGACTTTTTCACTTTCAAATCATAATGATAGCAACACTTTCTCATGAAAGATGCAAAATTACTGGACACCCAAGTGTTACCACTGTGTAATTGATTATCTCTCTCAGCACTTGTTTCAAAGCACTATTTATTCCCATTGTGTACACTGATCAAGAAAAGAATTACGTGGACTTTATCTCTGATGTATTCATGGCAGAAAGATCACAGATATGAGGAGCACTGAAAAAATGAAACTTCACTGGCGATGGTAGAAAAGCAGTCCATATTTGGAATATTCTGGACACTTCTGCTGCTCAATATTTTGAAATGTTATGACTCCCTTCACAAAATTAGGGAGAGGAATATATAGGACAGAAGAAAAAACAAAAATCTTTCAAGTCTAGTTATCCAGAAATACTTGCATCCTCACCCTTCCCCTTGCCAGCAGATGGAAAACAAAAGGTATTTTACAAAGTAATTGTAGTTGCTTTTGGTCCTGTCTCCACCGTTCCCCTCAGACTTTATCACAACAACCATGTAAAAATCAGAACTTGCTTCACATGGAGACAACTCCCAGCAAGGTCTAATATTTCATCAGCTCTCAGTCCTGTAAAAGAAACACAAAATGCGACTCCTCAACCCCCTGGTATGCCAACAGCAGAAAGGAGCTAGTTCCTAATCCCGCTAAAAGATCAGTCATTTACAGGTGTTTTTTTTAGCACAAGGAGCACAACATTCCACACTATGCTCATCAGATAACTCGTGTACACAGCAGCAAACAGATGATAAAAGCTTCACAATTCTGTCTTCAGACAAGGAAATTCCAGACATGGTGGATGTTTTGGAGCTTCATGGGACACTAATGGCATGATGGGGCCAGAAAGCAATTTTCATGCCAGTGTCTCCTCTAGCCTTCACAAAATAGAGCTGCCTAAAGCTGGGACTACTGCTTGTGCAGGGTTCAGTTTCCCACTGGTTAGAAAGATATATTTTAATTACCAGCAATGAATCTCGATTTGGCATGGGTTCTCAGAAGAGATTCTTATTATAAACATTTATTTCTAGAAGTTTAACTTTTGTTCTCCTGCAGCAGAATTTCTAGGGCAGCCACACCAAAAGGGTTAAAGACCCTCAACCCCCTCCCTCCCAACTTCTTGCTTACAAATAAAGAGATTTGCAGTGGCCATATTACGAATGGTTTTATTGCTGTCTGGTATTTTGTAATACATTGTTACCATTCCATTCTTTACTATGTAACTAAAAAAATAAACCATAGGTCTAAAAGTACACAGTATTAGTTTTACCAAAAATCAATATAGCAACAGATTCAAAGTACGCTACAGAGGCACTTTACAAATAAGGAAAATGTAATTTAAATCCATTATAAAGGTTATTTAACTCCAAAGGTTACTTCTAACAAACTCAACTTCCCACAGAGCTGCTAGTTTGATTGTTTTCAAACAAAAGCTGACTGAGACGTTCTGTGTATGGCTGTACTTACACATAATATTTCAAAGCAGTAATGCTCTCTTGTGCTTAATGAGATGTTACAAAATATATTCTTCATTTGAAAAATGTGTGCAATACTCAATGCAGAAATTAAGTTCATCTTTAAAGTGTAACACAGGTATAACCACATACATACACTATATACAGGGTGTTAAGTTAATAAAGCTACTTAGTCTTTTAAATCTATTGTATGGTACTAGACAGGATGCCCACACCCACAGAAGATGTCATGGATATTCCGCTGAAAGTCCAAATCTAAGTGCTTGTATAAATGTCCCAGCTAGTTTTAACACTCAATTGGACTTTCAAACTGAAGAAGGAGTTACTCCTAAAGGAGACTTCTAACATAGAGATGTTATTTTTGGAGAAGAACATAAGAAAAAACACTTGATTAGACTCTGGACAACCTGAACTTTCCTGATGGTGTTAACATCTGCATAACTATGCATGCTGCATGTTCATTTATACATACAGAACAAGAAACATAAACCCAGATGTTCTAGAAGGAAAAGGGAAGCATTCAAAATAATAATTTTGTTTAGGAAAAAATTTATATATACAATATATATATATATTAAAAAACCCTATACAATTGCCAGCATACAAAAATATGAGTGCAGTATCTTTTTATACTTCAAAACCTAATAATGAAAAATCCAGGTATACTGAGTCTGGTATGTGCTGCACATCTAAATTACCAATGCCAGGGTACTGTTAGACTACAATTACAAAACCACTACCTGCATTTATCAACAAGTTCAGAGGTGAAATACACACGGCAATGCATTAGCTCTTTTCATAATGTTAAACAAAAATGGTGCAAAATATGCGCAAAATGCTGGTAGACATATCCATGAAGGAGCTGCAAAATAGAGTATGGAACAACATACATATATATATACACACACTACAGATACTGATTTCACCATTTAATTAAAAACAAATGAAAGACACTTTCCTTTTTTAAGCATCATGCTTAATCATGATGTGTATGCTCACATTCAGGCAATTGTCTTAAATACATATTTTTATATATATATACACACTACATCTGACAATGAATTAATAAAACATATTTGCTTGTGAATTTCTCTAGGTAAAAACAGATTACTAAAACTGTTCATTTTTTTCCATTAAAGGATTCTAATGAAATTAAGTATGATTACTATAAATCCTTGTTGACTAAAGTTTAATTGTTTTGGGTCTAAACCAGGAGAAGTTCTGACTACTGTAGACTGCATTAAAATAAACAAATACAAACCAATCCAAAAACCTGATGCATTTGCTAAAACCCAGTGAAATCTACCCCAAAAATCACTAAAGGTTGCAATACTCTCAACAGACATAAAATTGGTTGGTTGCTTCAGCTGGCAGCAGGAATATTTACTTTAAAATAGATCTCCACACACAAAAAAGTTTGACACCGAGAAACTGAACTATATACATTTTTATATTCATTTACAATCTACAAGGAAAACAGGTATTACAAAGGAACTAATTTGGGGAACTAGACAATCAATGCTCCTTTCATAGATCAAAGACTGTTTAACATCCTATTATTCACAGATCATGGTCACAAAGATAGGCCAAACATCATCAGCTCTACTTAAAATCTAAGTTCTCTCTAAGTAGGAACTCTGTGGCAACTCAGCTGTTCCTTGGCCTGTAACTCTCCCTTCCCAGTTATTAAACCACCTATTCATCACCCACACAGTAGCACTGAATCATGGTAGTATTTGGTGATGTATGCCTCTAGATCCCTTAATTTATTCCTGGAAGAATTATACTTGTCTTGGAAGAAAAAGTAAAACTTACAGAATGCTTTCCCTAAAACAGTACAGTACATTGTAGTAAAAATAGGCTGCATAACCTGTTTCTGTCAAAGCAAAGATTTAAGAAGCTGTGGGTGATACACTTCTTGTAAATCATCACTCTTGGTCATCTCTTCTTGTCACCTCGAAGTTTAAAAATTTATGAGAGGATAAAGATACTGTGATGAGAATGGATTTTTTTTTCACTCTGCAAGTGCAGCTTCTATAAAGAACAAATATATCCTCTACATACACCAAACTACATAAATAGCTTTAATAATGAATATATGTAAATTTATAATTTAAGAGTGGGCTTATTAAAGGTCCAAATAATATTATTAGAAGTCAAGGTGTTAGAACATGGAATATTCTCTGAAAGCAGAGAGACAAGAAAAGCAGTTCAAAAAGCTGCATAATGTTTCAAGCAAATACAGGCTTTTGAAGAACATTTTGAGAAATCCGGCACTCACTTTTATTAGACCGTCAGTGGGACATTTATGCCCCATTTCCTCTGGAAATAGGTTGGATTCAATGATCTTTATATTGGACTCAACAATTTCAGAGGTCGTTTGCAACCTAATTGATTCTGTGATTCTGTGTAATTCTGTGAAATCATCTTTTTATGCGCTACCTCTATATCCCACAAAACGAGGACTTAAGTTTCTCAGCTCCTTGATACCAAGCTAAACAGAAGCTTTACTCTGCAGTATGGGTAAATAAAGCTCATAATGCTGGATAGGTTTTTAAAACTGTCTCTAGAAGGGGCAAAAAAATAATAACCAAAAATTAGATAAAAACCCAAGAGGTCAAGATTTCTGATGCACGCTCATGAAACAATAGCCAAAGAATCTGGTCCAGTGACTGGTTCATAACTATTTCTCCCATACAAATATCTATTATTTTATGCTTTCAAAAACAAAATAAAATAGGGAATTATCATATTATACAGGGAGACTATCTTGAAATATTTGCACTCTACTATTTTCAATGCTATATAAAGAAGTGATGATTATTACAATAATGTATGTGCAAGCAACAGATTTTTGTCTTCAAGGCTATTTTATATTATACAGGAATAGCAGCTTGATATAGCTGACAGCTGACTTCCGTTGTAGTAAAGCAAACCTCAGAGGAAGATGGGAGCTCACAAGCAGGCTGACAGCAGCACACCCTTGGCATGAGGCAGTTATGGCTTCTCTGTACTTCTGATGTCTGAACAAGCAGAGACTGAAACATTACTCATGCTTCTGCCTGGAGCAGAAATAACTGTAGCCAATACTGGTGCTCTGGATAAAACACATCTCGAAGTATGAGATCCTGACTAGAACAATAAGCAACTAACTATAGAAAACTTGACTCTTATGTACAAACACTAGGTCATGCGAGACAAAAAAAAAGTCTCTAACAGTAAAACTTTGTTTATTGATTTTGGAATTTGTTTTGTTTTGGTTTTGTGTAGTATGTTTTTTTAATCAAAAATATTATAGTCCAATACCTTCCACTAACCATGTAAGAGAGTAAACTTCAAAGCACAAAGGTGAAGTTGTTACTGGAGTGTTCATTACTGCATGTCTTTGTCACAGTTTAAGGCAAACATTCTATATTAAAGGCAGAACCAGTAATTGATATGATTACATAAATACATATATAGTGAAACGCACATGTATGTGCATTTCATATATACCTGTGGATATATAAAAATATTATTTTCTTAGCAAAGTTAACGTCTGTGTAAAAACATTTAGAATGCTGAAAAAGATAGGAGCTCTAATTCCTCCTTTGGAGAAAAGTAACAAGTTCCCTAAATATCCCATATAAAACCCCCACTCTCTGCAAGAGCACAGATCCCTTTGAATTCTCACTCATTTAATTGTGTATTAATATATTTGTTGAAGATTTCATAAATAATTAGATCATACGCAACTATTATGTTGTGAAGTGTGGTTGCTACAGCATAACTATAGACTTCTGTTGTACAAAAAATAAATTTTATTCAGACAGTATGTGTCTTGACCTAATGGAATGCATAGCTACTGCTACAAGTAGAACTGTTTCAGAATACAAGTTTTGTTTTAATGTGTTCACATATGAAACCTCATTTGGGGGCATTTTATCTGAAAATTCTTTGGCCAAAAGAATGGCCAAATGCAGAGAAATTTTCCCTGTGCCCTCTAAATAGTCAGTACAATTTCAAAATAAATTTATAACAATTAACCACTCCAAAGAACTGAAATGCTACACAGAACAATTCTGACTAAAGATGGGAAATGGTAGTATAAAACATCAAAAGCCTGAACTATGCTTCAACTTAAACCACAGACACTTCCAGTTAAATATAACAATACTGAATCATCCCTGCCTTATGTAGATTTGCTAGAGTAGTGCTATAGAGGAATATACACAACTCCGGAAAACTCTGAAATGCAGAAATGCAATAATGTAAAACATCCACTAGACAGTCTGAAATTCAGCCTAACAACGGATGAAGATCAGACATTTTTTTCCTTCATTATAATGGTAACTAAAAAGGGACAGAACTTCACCTCACATGATATACAGGTACTGCTTCTAATGCCATACAGGTCCTCCTTCCAAAGCAGTGGGACAACCCACTGCTGCAGACATGGCTGGGTTTACTGATTACAAGCACATATCCATAGCACCCAGCAGCCATTAAACACAATTCTGAGAGGAGTTTTCCATCTTTAAACCTCACTTACAACATGTCCTTAAAACAGTAACATGAACATTTGAGAAATTAGGACAGTGACAGGAAAAAAGACTTTATCACGTGCAAAGGGCCCCATATGAAGTGTGTGTTCATTATCAAGGCTAGTTTATGTAGGCTTTTATTCCTTCCACAAGAACGTGTTCTATATAAGTGTGCATTCTGTATAGTGAAGACATTCCCTCTGAAAAACACATTTGTTTTCAAGCTGCTGGCTATACCAGTAATGTGGCTAAACAAGACACATCAAATTAATATGATTCCAGTGTAAAATTCCCAAGGAAGATTCCTGATCTACTATTGTAAGGCTGGAGTGCACAGATTGCAGAAATGCTTTTTTGGAAGACATTTTTCAATGCCAATAGAGAATATTTAGGGTATTTCTGTCCTTATCCTGAGTAAAAAGGTTTGTTTTCTTTTTTTAAAATTTATTTATCAAAGCCCCAGGCACATACTACTATAGTGCAGTTGATTTTTGTCATACAGTCCCAGTATCCTAAAGGCCATTATATTGTTTTCTGGAGCAGGTTTCATTCTTCTCCAACAGGTGGTGGTGGCTGGCATAGCTTGTATAATCTGACAATGACAAAAAACAAAGCAATTGTTATTCTGAGAGCTTGTTCATTATTAAAATGAGTAAATTTAAGGAATACAAACTAAATCTACATCTTCCTGCATTGCAAAACAAGAGGTACTGAATTCAGTTTAATATCATGAACACAAAACTAGTAAAATCTTCCTTGTGAGCATTAATGTTTACATTGAAAGAGGAATCATTAAAATATGTATCTATAAACAGTCTCATAAAGACATTTCAGTACAGTCAAATTTTCATATTTCTTCAGTGAAGATCTCTCCACTAATACAATTACCAATTTTTGCCCTGAACTTCTGAATTGGAAAAGCTGCTCAGTGAATGCGATTGCCTCCATTTCTGTTTTGCCTTGGCACAGTCAAACCCCACTCTAAGAACAGTTCCCTAAAGAACTGATGCTGCCTGAAGCTCCTAAGACAGACGTTAGACATGTGACACACCCGCATGAGGATTTTAAACTCTCTCCCCTCTGTTTCCAAGTGGATGAAGTTGAGATCACCAAAATTTGGTTCAAATGACTACCTCAGTACAGTCTGAAATAGCCACTCCTTTTATAAAGGCTTTTGGACTTCTGTTAAACCCTTTTGCAAGGACTTAGTTATTAGCGAGTGTTTGAAACTTTATACCCTAATGCTAGAAATACTGACAAAGGCAATCATTCTGACCTCAAATCCTCTGTTCTGTACTCCTGTCCAGCACACAGTATCTCTTCTGCAACCACATCAATTAGAACTAGCAATAGACATGACCTCATTCAGAGGTTACATCTTATCCTCAGCGAACATGTATCATTGAAGGAATAACAAAGAAGTGACCATGTACCGCACAGGAAGGAGAAAAAGTATCAGAAGCAGGAAACAAAAAGACGAAGACACAGCATGTGCGTTAAGAAGACACTGATGTTGAAATATCAAATAGAGGTTATGAGGTTTGGTAGGTCTGGCCACAGGCAGGGTGGTGAATCATCAAGTGACTTGGGGGCTAGAAAGATGCTCAGAGTATCTGAGTATTACAAGGATATTTTGGAAATCTGTCTGCTAAATTTCATACTAATTTATATGACTCCATTTTAATTAATCACAATTTTCTAAATTATACTACAAATCAACACAGAAAAGAAAAATCTGAACATGTGGCGGGAATCCACAAACAATTCAAGTTCAATGCGCTGGTGCCTTCTTGGCACGATACTCTGCTACTGAAATGGTTTGAGGTGATTATGTATGGCTTCCTCCATGAGTGCTGAAAGCCTCTGCAACATCTGGACAGATCTTGTCCGAAATAGCATCCTGTGGCTATGCAAGAGCAGGGCAGGATGGCTGCTGCTCTCCAATTTCAGTTCCCTCAAGAGTTAAAACCCATGGGACACTGAAAACACACAGTGGCCATGCGCTAAATAACTACTCTGAATCGACCTGGAAGTGATTATCAAGCAATACTGTTTCCGGGTGGTAAGAATGTGAAGAATCAGTTCTGTCAGCCAAACAGAAACTAGAAACCTGCTTTCCAGTCTTCACCATATATGTTCTGAAGATCATTGGGTTCTTCCACATGGTCTAATGGCAGATTCAGAAACAAAATCATTTAAGGTCACATCATGCAGACACCAAAGTATTTGTTAGGAACCATCTATAAGGCATATATATGGCAATACACATATATTTCATATTTTTATAGCAGTGAGAGACTAAGATGGCCTGATCTTTATACAGACAATTACGCAGAGAAGAATAAACAGGGGTTGAGTTATTTGATTCTGCTGGTATAATAAAGCAGTAATATTCAAATCTGGCAGAAAGATAAAATTACAGTCAAAATCTCATCTAAGTAATTCCAGTGGGGTTGACACGATGATGTTTTAGGAAAATCTAATTTCTATGGAACAATGTGCAGCAAAGCTTAGCCCCAAGTAATAAGGTCTCTATTCTTCAGGTTAAAATGGTAATCATTGTCTTCAGAGCAACTGATATAGAGGAACTGTGAAGCAAACTAACAACAAGGCTACATAAATCCCTAAGGATCTAAAGTTGCTGAAGATGCTATAAAGCATAAACAGCCTGTTCTGGGTCAAGATACATGGAACAACTATTTGAGATGGTACAAACAGGTCAGCTGAGAAAACACAGAAACAGTGGCAGCTGCAGAGGACAGAGAACCCTGTCAGACAATGTTAAATGAAACAAAATATTAAATTGTTTTCCAAGTAGAGAACTGAGAATCCATAGTACTGTTTAGCTATATATCAGAAGTGTCACTCCTGCTGATGACTATTCTGACTTATGTGACTTAAGCATCTAATAATATAACACGTCCCAAACACCTAGGTCTGGGATATTCCTGTGACATTGCTGTTGCTGCTGACTGTCTATTCCATCTTCTAGAAGCTATCTCGTTATTTTTCTTCAGCTTTTCAATGCTATGTTGTGGGAGTTTCAGCTGGAAAGAGACGATCTTTTCTCCATTGAAGCAAAGTCAAAAAATGCCTCATTGCTAAGCTTTTTTTTCCCCCCAAGAACTTAGATTTTACCTTTATCACAAAAGCTCAGAATCTAGATACACACTCCGTCATGTGGGGATGGGAAAAGTTTGGTTTGCAACAATTCTTTGTCTGTCTCTAGATTTACGTCATGAAGAAGGAGTCCATTTAAGGCCCTAACCATACTGTTCAAAATATGAAAAGGCTTCTCAAAGCTTTCAAGGTAATAAAATGTCAATTTATTGTTATAGGTTCCAACAATGCAAGACAGGTCAAGGAATTTTGGTCTTGGACTTCTTCTCAGCTAATCACTACTGTGAAAAGGGCTGCCCTCATCTGCTGCTAAGGGCAATGACTATATACTGATGGATTTACTCTAAAATCAGTACTTCTGTTGGCTGTTGCTTAATCTCCTTTATGGGACATGCAAGATGTATATATGCTACAATAAATATGGCTAGTAAGAAACTGAACAGCAGCTGCTACTCAGATTTACTCATACCTTGTGCACCTAAGGTACACTCCTTTTCTAGAACCAGTGAGCACAGGCATGGAACGACACGTGGTGATCTGTTGCAAACAAATTATGTGCAATAGCCTGATTCACTACTGGGAGAAACTGGGACACTTGAGAAAAGGGGAGCAAATTCCGGAAGATCAAGTTCCTGATTATTAGTGCTCAGAGCACAGAAGAAAGTCTTTCTGTGAGGCTACAGGTATCATGTGTGTTCATTCACATGGTTACCTCTATGTGGTTTTACTAATTCCCTGTTTCCTTACTGAAATTTAAACACTGCAGTGGGTCTGTTATGTATTTCACATATCTGCTTAACTCTGTTAAGTATTCAATGTGTTATCATTAGTCAACAAAAATATGTTTTAAATAGGCAAAATTCAGTTTAAATTAGTGCCAGATTACTATAATCACTTTAAGATCAAATTAAGAACATAGTTGTTTGGTTATTTTCATTTATAAGTATTGTTCTTGTTAAGAAACATTTCAAGTACCTGCAATCCATCATAGCATTAAAAAGCTGGATAAATATAGAACAGTCCATTTTTCATTCTAATGGATGTTTCAGAAAGAGACAAAGAAAGACTACATCATCTCTAAACATAACTAGAACATGATCTTGCAGAGATACTGCGGTACAGTATTTCATTAAAATGGGGTTATGGATTTAGTTACAAGTATTTCCCCCAAACCACCAAATATTAAAAGTGATGAAGGACTTACTCCAGTGTTTTCATAATTAATATGAACTAGGTTTCATTTTTCAAAAATAAGCACATTTTGAAGTGCTACATAGCCTGAACTTCTGCAACTAATTACTTGAAGTAAAATTGTATGGCTAAGAACATAATTGATTTTATGCACATTAAGCCAAATCTTACCAGCTAGGGCACAATGTAGTCAATGTTTACTGCCAGCCTTTGAGCACCTAGGACTGATTTTGGCACAAACTAGAAAAAAACCATGGTCTAGGACACAAAGAATCGGTTACCTTGGCACAGACTGTGGCGTTCGATCCCTCACTCCTAAATTCTTGGCTGTGTTTTGTACTCTTGCACCCTGTGAAAGAAAAACAACAGATTTGTTTCATTTATTCCAGCACAAGTTAGGAAATTTTCTGAGATTTCTAGATGAATATAACTATTGATTACAATTAATTAATACATATGTTCCATCTCCCAAAACAACTATTGTATCCTAAGGTGGAGAACAAGTTAAAGCAATATATTAATTCTCAACTTAGAGAAATATGCAGAAAAGAAGCAAAAATCTTCCTATTTGTCAAATCTTGCTAATATGAAAGACATTCACAAAAAATTAACATTTATGGTTTAAAACAATCCAAACATATCTTCCTTCCATTTGTCTCATTTTTTTTTCCCACCATTAGTTGTAAGAAATGGAAAAAGTTCTTTTCTGAAATGCCACTTGTTTTCTATGAATTTCTGAGCAAACAAATATTACAGATTATTTCCTATGAATAGCTTTCTAGTTAAAACTACAAAAATGTAGTACCCTAAGTAGAAGCATTAAATAAGGATTAGAAAAATGCATGTCCTGATTTTCCTTTATAATAAAAGAATCACAAAAACCCCCAGAAACATCAAGCAAGCAGGGACCTCCCGGCATTGGTTAGTCCAACACGTTTGCTTATAGCTGGGTCAGTTAGAAAAGTTGGTCTCTACCTCAACCAATCCTTTTAAAAACAATAATCAAAGTAATTTTGTGCCACTGACTCATCCAGTAAGGAGAAAGTTGATAAATCATGCACAATATTCATACACCTGATAGTGCAAAACACAAACTCTTATGAAAACAAACTCAGACATATCAAAGAACTTAGTAAAATTTGTTTTTAAATTATGAGGTCTAGCTTTCACAGTGCAGTTGTATAAAAGTAGTTATCATAAAGAATACCATGTTTTCTATCATTTTAAATGATACAGAAACTACTTTTTCACTACTCCATTTATTTCTTCTGTACTACCTAAATTTGGGACAAAACAATAGAACAAAAATAGAGTTTCAGAATTCTTACAGTGATATAATTGAGTTATGTGAAGCATCAAAGATAATTTACACTCCTAACAGAACTGCAGAGCCAGAGTCACATGAATGTAAAAGAGGTATAATCACTGATTCAATATATAGAATAAAACTAGGCCTTTCATTTGACTGAAATCAGGTACTCAGGTAATTGAGAAGGTATTAATTCACTGCTATGGGCTCAAACAGAAGATGAAAAAGGCTGTCTGGTTACACACAGGTAGGATCTCAGAGTTTATGTACATCAACATGTACCACAAAAAAAATAATCTGTCTTTACATTTGTTGTAGGAACAAAATATAGTGGCAAAGATAGAAAAAAATAACTAGAATACCTACAAAATGGAAGGCACAATATAAAATTATTTCACTAGAGCTGCATCTAGCTCATGTAAGCTCATCTCTGACAATTGCAAAGACACATGACTACAGAGCACAACAAACATGTCTTTCCCCAGAAACCCCTCCAGAATTCAAGATTAGTCATTCAATACTTCCTCTGTTCAGCAGCAACAATGTATTTAATCAATTTCAATGATCCTCTTCTTTCTCTTCTCATCTTGAACCCATTAGTCAATTCACACCGTTAACTTTCTTGTGAAAAGAGATCCACATCTTTGGCACAATCTTAGTTTGTTAAGTCAAGGATCATAGAATGGTTTGGGTTGGTGAATCTTAAAGACGATCTCATTCCAGCCCCTCTGCCATGGGCACGGACACCTTCCACTACACCAGGTTGCTCATAGCCCTATCTAACCTGCCTCTGAACACTTCCAGGGATGTGGCACCCACAGTTTCTATGGGCAACCTGTTCCAGTGCCTTACCACCTGACAGTAAAGAATTTCTTCTAAACCTAAAGTCTGATTTTTTCTCTAAATTAAAGGACCAATTTAAGCCTACTCTCTTTCATTTTAAAGCCACTACCCCTTGTCCAATCACTAGGTACCCTTGTAAAAAGTCTCTCTCCAACTTTCCACTATTTTAATTTGGTTGAGTCTGCAGTTTTATTTGATCTCTTTACTTTTGCACTGGTGAGGACAATGGCCAGTCCCTATCCATGACACATATTCTGTATAAGTCTGTCATATCATGAACTTGACCAATCCTAGATTATTTTGTCTGTCTGTTCTGTCTATAAGCCATTCTCAACAACTGAAAATTTTTTTTCTGACCTTCTCTGAACCTTTTCCGTTATGCTATATCCTTATGGAAGGGATAAGAACCTCAGATAGTTCAAAATGCAGGGTCACGACAGCATGATTTGTACTTTGTCATCTATCTCTGCCAAACCATTATAACCTCTGCTTTACTGATAACTACTGAGAACTGACCTGATGTTTTAGATCATATCCTGAGGTCTTGAACATGAAATGGAATAGCAATCTCAGAGTCAATTATTTTGAATATGAACTTAGGGTTTGGTTTTTTCCCCGTGTACTTCACTTAGCTATTTTATTGCTCAAACATGAAGTTCTGCAAGATTCTTTTGCAATTCTTCATAGTTACTCCTCATCTTCAATAAAAAATTGTAAAACATTCAGTGAGAATAGGGAGAATGACTGGATAAGAAAACAACTGAAACATGACAAGTCAGATGAACTGATTTCTTCTATCTACACAAGTGATGGCTTGCAACAAAAATTATAAAGAAATTTTGAACAGACTTTTTAGCAGGATCTATAGCAATAGGAGAAGGGGTAATGTTTTTAAACTGAAAGAAGGTTGATTCAGCCCAGATATAAGGAAGAAATTTTTTTACAATGAGGATGGTGAAACACTGGAACAGGTTGGCCAGAGGAGTGGTATATGCCCCACCTGTGGAAAAAAATCAAAACACCAAAATTCTACTGCTGAAAAAGGAAAAAAATCTGGTCTCCAAGTACAGAACAAAAATAGGACTTGAACTTAAAAAAAAAAAAAGAAAAAGAAAAAAACAAATGTCTGTCATAAGTGACATAAGGATAGCTGATCAGGTGTTGGTTACTAAGTTAGACATGTTGATTCCAGACCTTCCTCATCTTCACTGTCCTTTTCTCAGTGCCACTTTCTAAAATTTTATCATAATAAAGAAACCCACCATGAAAGACTGCTGAGACTGGCACATGATTAACATCACTGAGAGCCAGAATGTACATATATATGCAAAAACTGTCTAAATTAATCACATGCAGATCCTGAATGTCAGTGCTGTGACTACCTCCGAGAACAAAACCAGCTTATTTTTACTTGCATCACTCACTAGACAAAGCAATTTTAGGATCTTGCTCACATAATAAATCCAATTCATTTATTTAAAGACCAGTCTAGCTTTACATAACCGTGTAATTTATTGTTTAGTAGGGGTACAAATTAGATCTTACTTAAACCCACCAGATTCTCATTTCTTTTGAGGAAAAGCCCCCAAGAATTACTAGTAATGTGATACATAACATTTTGTCATCCCTGAGCATAATTATACTATTTGTACTTCAATATACTGTTAATTTATACTTCTCCAATATTATTCTTAATTGAGACTGTTTATCTCACACAGGTATAAGGGATAGCTATGCTACATGGCTCTAGAATGCTACCCTCTGTATACCACCACTGCCAGAGCACAGCAGCTCTGAGGAGATACCAGCAATCTGGACTCTTCTGTACTATCACTGCCATGAAAAAAAGTTACATATTTATTTTCAAGGTACACACCAATTTAAGGATAGCAAGAACCAGTCACATAAAGAAAACCTATTCCCTTTAGGCCCTGTTCAAAAAGCTCTAAATCAGTACAGCTCTTATGAGAATTATTCAAAATGCAGTGCTGTTATACTCACAAAAAGGCATGACAACATGATTATTTACTTAGACGACAACACAAATTCTCTCCTGGCCTTTTCTGTTTAGCAGCTTTTCAGTTACCTTTCTTCCTCAGAGCCCTCTGCCCCTCCTACAGCTCCTTTCTGCACCCTGGCTTTCCACACTTTGCTCTATCCTGAAGACACAGTGCTGTCAGGATGCTTTACATAGTATTTTGTGGGCACAGCTGTTTATGTGAGTATGTAAATGAGTAAATAAAGTTACTAAAAGATAGTTGGGACATTTTGTCAATTCTTTTTTTGTATTTTATAAATCAATCAAGACTGGATTAGCAGATGAAAACCAGAAACCACTTAACTAAAACCATCCCAAAGACCCAAATTCATTCACAACTTGGTCTCATTTCTTTAGTTCTTACACACTACGTGCTTGTGAATACTTTATTATAACTGACAGAGCAAATACTTTGAACATTGTTCCAACAATACAGTCAGGCCTAATATAAGTCTTGTTCAACGTGATTCTGACTTTATTCCTGAGGTCATCCAGTCAATCAGGTGCCTCCAGTTATTCAGTACTGGAGCACCAAGTTGGAAAACATATCAGCTTCAAGGAGAAGTCCTTGTCAAAAGTTGATGCTGCTAAGAGCTCATGTTGCTGAGCAGCAGATGGAATGAATGTACTTTCATTTGCACCTCCCTGTGGCTAATATCTTTAATCAACAAAAGATTTAAGGTGTAAATGGGCCAAAAAATTTGTTTGTTTATGCAAAGCCAGGAAAAAGGCAAATGTATTGCTCTTAACTGTTCTGCATCAAGCCCCAAGAATCCTTTTTATTTTTTTTCTTCCAAGCTTTATGGCCTGCATTATGCTCCTGACAGTTAAATCCGACAGATAATTCAAACATTAAATCCAAACAAGG
Source organism: Campylorhamphus procurvoides (assembly GCA_013396655.1). Taxonomy (NCBI): domain Eukaryota; kingdom Metazoa; phylum Chordata; class Aves; order Passeriformes; family Dendrocolaptidae; genus Campylorhamphus; species Campylorhamphus procurvoides. The sequence continues at coordinate 628,742 of WBMV01005052.1, forward strand.
TTTCTAGAAAGTACTATAGTGCGTTGTTGAAATTACTCCAAAACATTTTGAATTTAATGGAGGGTTATATTTCTATTACAAAACTCCAAGACTGATTTAAAATTACAACAAAAGATTATTACTCTATTAAATGCCATAGTGGTTTCCTGCAAGAGGAAGAATGTGTGAAAAAAGTCTGGCTTGATATACTGGCACACTTTTTTGCAGTGTCTGTGGGTGGTATTGAGATATTTGTAGCTTTAATAGCTATTGATCACCTGCTGTTCTACTTCAAAGAATGTAGTCTCACTAAAGGCCTTTTCCCACATCTGTGTTTGAGCAAGTACAGTTACAGCTGTTTAAAACCATGTGAGTTTCTTTCATTTTGTCTTTCATTTTCATTTAATAAACTGCAGAAACAGCCTAGACCTGTATTTTGAAAACATACACTTTGACAGAACACATCCTGCAAGCAGATATATGCAAACCCATAAAACCATGGTGTTTTATTGCAAAATACCCAGATCTGCCTTTTGTCTAGAACTTCAGGAGCAGACATATCAATACATATGTGCAAGTTTATCCTTATATAGCAGTAGCTTTCTTTTCAAGTCAAATTAAAGATGTAATTTCTGAGCAGATGCACAGGACTTAAGAACCTCGAGAATTCTTTTTTTCACTACAGAAACTTAATTTATGCACTGCATAAAGTGAAAGTCCAATATGAAAAGGAATGAGACTAAATACTCCAATGTACCCATGTTCAACAGCAACATTTACATGTAACCGATTCAAATATATGGCTTGAGACTATCTGCATGGTTGCTTTTACAGACTAAAGGTGTCATCTAGCATATGTGTATTTTTGTCTACAGCAATTTCAAAGTATAGCTGTTTAATAATCCTCGTAACTCTGGTTGCAACACAAAATATGTAGCAAAATTAATGAAAATAATAAATTAGATGCCACCTAAATCCCAGAACTTATGACTCTTACCTGTGATTAATTGTTCCAATACTTAACTTTTTTTTTCCCCACTTCAAGACTGAGTACTTCCTGTATCTTGTTTATGATTTTGTCATAGGGTGGAAAGCTGCCACAGGCAGGGATATAAGTTCCATATGCACACAGGGTAATTAAGCCCCACTCAACCCCTCTGATCAACTGAATAGGTTTAGCTCTTTAATCTTCACTTCATAAGCCTGGTCTAGTAACCTCTGGACCATTTGTGCTCCTCCTTTGAATTCCTTCCAAGATACATCCTTTTGAAAGTATTTTCTGATAACAAGATATTTTAGAAAAATTGTGCCAATACAGTTGAGTGTATCCCATATTTTCAATTGATACTGCTTTTTAATCCAGTATTTTTTGGCATACCTTAACACCAAGAGTTCATATTGTGGTAGTTATCTATTCAAACAGCCTCTAAATCCTAATATTCTATTATGACCAAAGAGTGAAAAACAGTATTTTGAAATAGGCACATTTTCCTCGGGAATCTCGCCTGGAAAGTTAAAAGCAATGGTATTTATTTCTCCTCTTCCCTTCTACACTTCCTCTTAATTCAGTACATGAGTCACTTCTTATAAGAAACAGTTAATAATCTTAAGACATTTTTATGGATCACATATATTAAAATAAAGATTGTCTTACTCAATAGAATCTTCTGACGTAAGATGATGCCACAGCAGTTACTATCCAAAAAACATTTAGTAAAATCATAACCCTGTAAAAATTACGCTCCATTTACACATACAGAAGAAGTAAGCATCTGGTTAAAAATGGCTTGCGTCTGTATTTAAAAAAATAACACAACACCTTTCAGTGAACAATAAAGGAAGAGAATTTAAAGAAAAACACACAAAAGAATACTCAAACTAAGAAAACTCCCATAGACATTACACAACATTAAGATGGAGTTTAAAAAATCCCTGGCCAAGCCATTCTTGTTAGATGATAACAAGTCTTGTTTGGAAACATGCAGATGTGACCCACAGCGAGTATCCTACCTGTTTGCGCATGACATCTGTAGCTTGCATGATGTAGCGAGGAGGTAGCCCGTGGCTCCGAGCCAGAATGATCGCCTGCTCCAGGGTAACACTCAGGGTGCAGCTGCAGTGGAACACACAAGTCAGCCATCTGCTAGCAGAGATTTCCTTGAAATAATTACTTCTATATCGATTAGCTTNATATTGTTTCTTTTTTTTTTTTTTTTTTAAAAATTATGAATATCAAGATTACGTAGAAGACCTGCCCCCTATCCCTCCCTCACCCATGCAGGCATTAGCCTCAACAGCATCGTGTTTCTAAGTAGAAAGAATTAGAGTATAACAAGTGTTCCTGCTGACTTACAATCAAATGCATTTGTCTTGTTTTGCAGTTAACAAAAAACAACCCAACCAACCAACTCTTCCCAAGCCAAAAACAACACACAAAAATCCACAACTCAACTATGGCTTGGCAACTGCATGAGAGAATGACAACATAAGGAGAAATAATTTTTTTGTAATTGTATAAATTCCTTTCTTGGTGGTTTCTGCACACACTCTCTCATCCTCCACTGTTAGAGCAGACCAAGGCCTTAGTACCAGGATCCCAATCTCTTGTCATTTATTTTGCCTGGTTATTCTCTTGGCACATTAGCACAGTGCAGTCTAAAATTAAGAGACATTTACCCTTCCTAAAAAAAAGAAAAAAAAAAGGGAAAAAGAATAGGCATTCCTTCAAATGGACTATCCTGTCTATCTTTTTCAAATAAACTGATAGGGACAAAAACTGACGCTGGTTCCACATCCTAATGGAAAGGCTGTTCTGTCAGAACAACCAGGAAAGTTTCAGAGCTAAAGATCTTGCTATAGGACAGACAATCTGTCATCACACCAGGCAAGGAGTGATAGGGAAAGTCACTTTGGACATGCCATCCGATTTTGGTTGTCATGGCGAGGCCAAGAACAAATGGTTGGTTTCTCATACAATCAAGACCAAAACTGTAGAAGACTCATGGATAAAGACAAAAAAACTGAGTAGAAACAGGTACTTTCTAGAAAGCAGGACGTAGCTGAGGGCTGCTATCACCCAAGATGTGAGAGTTGCTCCATTCTGCATGAGTAAGCTGCTTGATGATTTTTCTGTTCACAACCAAAGCACTGCAATAATCAAATCTCTTCAACCAGAAAAGTGGGTTGTACAGAAAATGATTCTACCTCAGCAGAGCCTACCAAATGCTGTGATTTTCAAGTTCAAATAATAAAATTAAGGCACAAGATTAAAATATACTTTTGAGTAGACTTTTGGCAAAATCCTGACCAAAGTATTTTGCATAGTTTATAATATCCACACAGAACAGACAATATGTTTCAATCAAACACTCATCTTGCTGAGCAGAAGATCTGTAGGAGGAAAATGTGTCTGCACTTATTTTCTTACCAAAAAAAACACAAACCCCTGACATGTTTTAAATACTGCTTAAGTTAATCACTGGACTGTAAAAAGTTTCACAGTAGTGAGTGTAGAAGACATTAAATTTCATCTGTAGCTTTATTAATGGCCTTTGATTAAAAATTTATAAGCTAAGTGATTTTCCTTGCTAACGAAATAATTTTCATTCCTCAATTTCATGTATACACTGACCTCAGAGTTAACTTGAGGCAAAAATCTATTGATCCTTTATGTGTTTGATTAAGGTGCAATATAGCTAAGTATGAGATTAAAAATTCTAAACACTGACTTCATCTTGTCTTTGAAAGGTGAAATATTGCTCAAAGTACATGTTCATAATATTTGCCAGCACCAAAATCTAAACATCCAGCCTTCAAGACCAGACAGCAAAGGAAGCTTTGTGCCACTGAGTGGAAAAAAGCAAAAGTATCTGAAATGTGGTCAGATAAAAAGGGTAAAAAGTTTCTCAGTAGGTATAATAGGTGTTAATAGGCCCAAAGTACAGCTTTCAGCTAAGCAGCCACTGAGCCAGCTTACCCATATATCCCATCTTCCTGGAACCCCAAAGACTGAAACAACAACAAAAAATCATATTCTGCACGCATGAATCATAACTAACAAAAGAACCTCCTAAATGAAGGTCAGCTTGAAGAATTATGTGCAATTTTGTGATTGAAAAAGACTGCCAAACTGCTCCCTATCCAAACCCTGATGAAATGGCTGGTGATCATGGACATTATGAGACTTCTACAGTTTGGCAATGCCAATCGTGATTCAGAAATACAGTTGCCAAATGTGTAGATAAAGACATAACCAGAATGGGAAAAGCAGAGGCAAAGAGTAAAATAGCATAATAAAGCTATCTTTAAGAGGCTGCTCTGGAAGTGGGCAACAATTACAATACAATCCTGAAACATTTATGCTAAAATCACAGATCTCATGTCATGGCAAATAAGAATAGTGATTCTAAGGCTAGTATTTTTAACATATCCTATGAAATTATTAGCAAAGACACTCAGGATGACAGCAGTGGTGATGTTAACTATTATCACACCTCCTTAATAGAACATTTTACATTTGAGATGAAGGCCTACAGAAATGCTGGTTAGATACATCCACTTTTTCTTTTAAAAAACCTTCTTACTCATTAACATATGTTAAAAATTGTTAAAATAGCATTGGTGACGTGATTTTGCTTCACTATACTGTTTCATTAGAGGTGCAATTTAGTATCACTAGGTTTTGTGTTCCTTCTAAGGCATGTAAAAGGCCTGAAAAATGGCAGAACTAAATATAAATTACTGGTTATGCCTTTTATCCTGTGATTATGAAAAAAGGTTACTACTTTCTAAATACAAAACCCAGCACCACTCCAATAGCTTGGTTTTAGTGGGACACCAAATCAGTGAGATGGCATCCTCTAATAAAACCGATCCTGTAAACCTTACATGGTGACTCATATCTATCTACATGCTGATGCTTTCTCCCAGCTCTTCAAATAGTTTTTTAATTAGTACATATCCCTTATCACAAATCAAACTGCTCTGAAAACCAGCTGTGAAAGACAAAAATGCACACACAAAACATCTGATGATATTGTGGAAAAGTCATAGCTGGAAGTACCTCAGTAATAAGGCTGCCAAGCATGGAGAGATCAAGCAAACCCAAACTTAAAACAAGATAACTTCAAAAATTTTATTAAACAATAGGAAAGCTGGTTATTCCACCTATTGTAAGAGTGTTCTGGCGGCCTCAGCAAGGTTCAATATCAAGGACTGTCTGCAAATACATACAATGTGTTATAATCCACTCTTTTTCCCCTATTTTGAGAGCTGATAAGCAGATGGTATTAAAGTTTACAAAGCAAACTGGAAGCAGTTCTGACCATTGAAAATATCTGGTCATTTGGATACAATAGCCCAGACAAATCAAACAAGGAAAATATTTGGGGGAAAACTCCTTCAGTGTTCTCATAACATTCTGTTATGGGAAGCATAAAGCCCAAATCCATAGATTTTACAGTGCAAACAAATCAAAATCTGTTCTCACTCCCTCTCTTTTCCTCTCATCCCTTTTTTTATGCCAGAAACACAAAAGATTCAAATTCATCATCTCAGAATTTGTCAGTCAGATGACAAATTCCCTGCCTTGACAGATTACAGCAGCAAGGTAGAGACAATTTGGATTTCCCAGGACAACTGCGCTAAGAATTCCTTATTTCACCCATTTGGTTCCCAAGAAACAAAAGGGGCTGCAGCTCCTCTCAGCCCCTGCCTGCTATCCCCAGTCTCCCATCAGTCATGACAGTACTGATGTCAAGATTAAATACAAACTTTCAAACATCTTCTGGATCAAACCATCCTGAACAAGCCTGAAAAAATGAGATTTAATCATTTTCTATCACCAATAGTCCATTTGTTTCTGACTGGATGTGATTTTCACTAAAAGGCTGCAAATCAGCTCGACAGATGCACATCCATACTGAAAATGGAGTTGTAAAGTAGGAAAACAGATTGAAAATTTCTAAGAAATCGATTATTTCACAACAGCTTGTCTAATATCACTTGAAAGGAAAAATAATTTGAGTTCATCTTCACTACCTACAGAGCTGCCACTCAGCAAAGTGTATATCTATGTTCCCAGAGTAAAAAACAATCTAGATCATTCAATTCATTCTCAGGTTTCAAATAGGCTTTCAGCCATCCTACATCCAAAGATGCACTAGACATCCCTTAGAAAAATGTCTGGAATAGAAAAGATGAGGTGAAACAAATTGGTTTAGTAGTTACCACAGTCAGAGAGGACAAAATGAATTATGTTCTGGCCATGTGAAAAGGAAAGAAGTATGACAAGGGTGCATGTATGCTTAGTCTAATTAAAATCTAAAGCTTCTACTCAACATGTAATTTAATGCCACGATTATTATTTATTTTTCTTCTTGTACATCATAAACTAATCATACCTACATTTGACCACCTTTTAAACCAATTACACCATAAGTATTCCCTTGTTTCTGCTGACATTTAAATTAATGCTTATAGAGGCAATATTGTGTAAGTCAGTATATGCAGCAATGTCTCCATGCAAGTAAAATTGAAGCTTGCATTCTTTGTGCTCATATACTGAAACTGCTGAACAGAATTTCTTTTCACAGGGAGAGGGAAGTTGGGCCAGCCATTACATATTAGAGAGAAAATGAGCATGGAGTTCATACATTAAACTACAGTGCTGCATTTTGCAATTACAGTAAACTCTAGTAGAGTTCAGGACTTGAGTTCAGTCCCCTTATGAAACTTTGTGAAGCTAAAATGTTGCAAGTGTAGAAAGGCCAGTACTTTAAAGTCAGTACTAGATGGAACCCATTCAGTGACAGCTAGTCCAACATATTACTCTGCAGCCATTACTCTGCACATCAAGTATATTTATTCCATTATGTTGGTTCAGTAATCATACACAATGTTTAAGAAAGTAACTATATGTGGAAAATACACTACTACCATCACACAGAATGGGCCATCCATGGTTAAGGGATCTTCTGCCTTTTATCCATTTAGCATCAGCATGCATGCATTTCCTTCACAAATGGCATCACTGTGATTATATAGTTGTACAAACCTCAGAATAAATGCATCCCAACTCCCTTATCGAGCATATCTACCATCCTACGATAGGATAATCAGACCCAGCTCTAAGAGATATTTTCAGACACAAACTACCATGAGATTTCTGACTTGCGTAAGTAGATGGCATGAACTAATCAAGGCAAAGAAGCAGTCTTGAGAGGTAAGTACATATTAGCCATATTTCAGACTTAACCTTGGTTAATGAGTTCTTTTGTAGGTTAAAAATGTATTTTTATCAGGTATATTAGATTCAATATTAGCAATTTTTAATTCTGATATATGAAACCTGCAGTAGGTAATGTTGATTTTTTTCTGTAGTTCATTTGAAAGATTACTGTCATCCAATCTATTTCCAGAAATAAATGTGACTATTCTACCTTTTTGAAACAGAGAGCTTTTCAAAGAAAAGTGAAGGAAAAAACTCCACTTCTTTCTTCTTTTCACCGTACATCATCTGTCAGTGTTAAAAAACTGCAGGGAGCGTCTTTCCACAATCATTCTTTCTGTAAGATCTTGCCACCTTTAATCAGCTGGAAATGCTGCAAGGAGGCACTTCCACTATTAAATATTCTTTTCTTCATGAAAGAACAGCATTTCTAAAAGATTCAAAGTATTGCACTACACTTTTTTAACTCATTTTCTGTCATAATTGCAAAAACAAAGAAAAAAAAATCTAAAGTCACCTGAAACCCCAGCTTTGGCCATTATCTCTTGTTCCATGCAGAAAGTCTTTCACACTAAAAGCTTCTTCCCCCATAAGCAGGAAAGGAAGGCCGCTAGAAAATTGCAATTTACTTCCTGTCTTGTAATAGTTCAGGCTATTTACTTAACTCTCTTTCATGCAAAAAAAAAATTAAAGAAGATTTGTGTAAGTTTATAATTTTAGATTGTTTGAGAGGCCCTATTCTATTTTTATTGGAACATAGCAGGTTTTGTACAAATAAAATCAGATTCAAGGACCTGGACTGCAGATAAGGAAATACTGCAGGAACTGAAGTGTGAGAGGATGATTTTACAGAGCATGGTGATAAAGCTGTATGTCAACCCTGCTACTAAATATCCATAAAAATCCATAAAAGCAGTCCAAATAGGAAAAAAACACACCTTGAAATCCATACTTGTAACAACTTAGATTCATCTTACCTGTCTCAGTGTATTTTATGAACTCTGCATTTTCAGATTGCATTTTAAAACAATAGTGTCTCATAATATAAAATGCAAAAAAGAACAATAAGACTATAGTCCATCCTGTATGTATTAGAGATAACAAAAATGTACCAGATTGCCTATAAAAGGAAAATATAAAGCACTGAAGAAATAACCTATTTGTGCTAAATGTCTGATTTCTTTTGTTTTAAGAGAAATTCTCACATATTTAAAAATTATATAACTGTTTTCAGGTAGTAAACAGCACAGAATGAAATAGCCTGTTATAAATCATCAGACAAACAGAAAAATTTGTTTATGCCTCAGTAGCTAAGGTATCACAAAAGTACACTAACTGTAGGCAGACACAACAGAACCATCACTTAAAAAATAGAAGAAAATCTTAACTAAACGGGAAGATAGCAGGACTGAAAGCACAGTTTCCTCATGGCTGTAGAAGAGCATAGGTTAGTTTTTCAGCCTGTGTTGACCTGCCTCCTGAAAGCAGTACCATCAATCCCTGAAAACTTTCTTACTGTGAAGTTAATAGACTAAATACAGCTGCAAAACTTCAAGGAGACTTTTTTTGTAGCACATACTCCTTGAGCTTAGAACTAAACTGCTACAGAAAAACTTCTAAATAATCTAAAAGGAAGAACTGTTATGATAGAATGTCTAAAATACAGAACCAGAATACCTATTTTTCATCTTGTTTCATTTGATTCACGGAAAGGCAGCTGGCCATGATGGACAGCTTATGGTGCTGTCCTACTTTGCAATGCGAAAGATGAAGCAGGTTTAGCTGGATTGCAGGAGCAGTGCCAGCTACAGGAGACAGCATAATCAACCCTTGGCAAAACCTGCCTCATCATTCAGCCCAGCGTCTGCCAGCCAGAACCCCACTGCTTGAAGGATGGTAACACTAAGGAGAGAATTTCTGGAGGGGAAATTAAAATGCAGAAAAAAAAATAGGATGGTGAATTTTCTGGGGTTCATCAAGATTATAAAAGACTTCTCTCTTGATCCTGAAGGAAATGCAAAAATTTAAATAAACTTTGGATTCGTTTCATTTGGATGCTTTAAATTATTTCTTTGAGCCTGTACGGCCTGTGGTCCCTGAGCAGACTTCTGCAGCTGCTGCACCTAATTTCATTTTGGCAAGGAAAGAGGCTAGGACATGTCTGTGCTGTGCAGTCTTGCTCTTCTCCCTCAAGCAGGAGCTAGCATCGTGATTCAATAAAATTTAAAAGTGCCTTTCATCACCTGCATCTGTACAGACTGATTGCAACTTCAAACAGAACAAATACAAGTAAAGAAGGCAGAGTATTGTTTACAGGGTGGCAGCTGTAAACTGGCAGGCAGGAATATAATTATGGATGATAAAAAAAAAAGGAAAATAGAAATGCAAACTATTGATTTTTTGGAACTAATTTAGAGCTCTGTTCCTGATGTTGATCAACAAGGCATGTTCGCTTATGATAATCCAAGGGGATGTTTGTAGCATTCACACATCATTTAGGAGAGTGAAGGTTAAAGGGACTTATTTTTCCCCCATCCTTGTTTTGCTTGTGATCAAAATGTATTTGAAAAGAACTGCTGTCTGAAATAGATATAGGATTGCAAGCTCTAATGTAAATTGGTAAACATATTGTCATAATAAAAATCAAAGCAAAGCAATCACCCGCAATTCAAAATCCCCAGCATTATCTTGGATAGAGGGATCAAAGTATGAACTCTGTCAAGCTGTTTTAGCCTAGTGCAGCGTAAAAAGCAATTTAATATGGATCACAGAGAAGTCAGAAACCAAGACACTGCTGATCCAGAGATCAGCAATCACTGTCAAAGCAGACAAAGCTGCTGTTTCATAGTTCTTGGCCTTTTCTGCATTGGACAGTCACCCAGTGCCTCCCTCACAAGCTGTCTGGGACTTGCTTCTGGTTAGTGGCAGTGGCTGAATCTCCCCTCTGCCCCCTGTCAATTCATGACACTTAAGTTGAGAAAACACAGAAAGGGCTCTCCAGTCAGTTCGGTAAGAGCCAAATTGAGGGAAGGTATACATCTATATCTATATGTAACATATATCTAAACTTTGACAGATTAATGGCTTGCTTAGTTCCCACTCCCCAAGTACAAAAAAAAGATGCTGATGAGTAGAGCACCCTGTACTCTTCCACAGGCTCTTAGGCATTCACTCCCCTTAGAGACCAATCATAGAAATTATGCTAAAAGAAAGCACAGGGGGACCTTGCTTCAAGTTGATCATTCTTCATTTTTAAGTTGGCAAGACTGATAAGTGAATAGATTTTCAAAGTTTAACCTGCAAGAACAATTCACATCTTTTCCCCATCTGCTTACCTAGTAGCATCTGTAGATAATATGAGTTTTCAACTCATGTAAAACCTGTAGCATAGTGTTAAAAAACAGTCATGAGTCCCTGATCTGGGCCTACAAAATGTGAACTTCTGCAATTGGTCACAATCAAGCACCTCACAGTGTTTAGTTTCTAAGAACACAGAAGGCCAGACACGCTACTGAAAACCAGAGAAAAATACCCCCTCTAACTGAAAATCAGTAGCTTGAACTCTTGAGAACTAAGTTACAAATTAAGGAGCATTATTTTGCAACATTAGCTGCCGTCATTAAATAATACTCCAACCAACAGATGAATTAACCTTCAAGATAGCAGGCAACAAGCAATATGTCTATGGGACTTGATTAAATCCAGCATCTTACTCATGCCTCTTCTGTTTCACTGTGCTGAAAGACTATTTCACTCTGCAGAGCAACAAGGGGAGTAGGTTCAAAAAAACACCGGAGAGCTCAGCAGTAGAAATGCTGAAATGCAGTAGAAATTCACCTACCACGCCTACTAGCTGGAGACAAAACAAGCTTTCTGTCAGCACAAAGTCAATTTCAGAATGCCAAAAAGTAGAGCCCACTTAGCGCAGGACTGTAGAGAGGTGGCCTAGGGAGGCCAGAAAGAGAAAACAGCACATGAAGTGACTTTATATGACTCCAAATGCTAAGGAAAAATGTCATCCATCCAGTTTGCATGCACAAGGAACTTCAGGAAACTGTTGTTAGAAAACTTCCTCAGCTTTTACCACTTCAAGAAATGACAGCACATGAATCCTTTCCATCTCTAAATACATGAGTTTTCTTCTGAACTTTTGGAAATTCTGGGCACAAATTCCCGAGTACCTACAAAAATTCCCACATAATCACTTTTTTTTGTTTCCTGGAGGGCCTGTCTTGAAATAACTCTGATAATGCCAGGAATTGATGTTTCTCCAAAGAGATGGCAGGCACAGAGGCAGTATTAATGTATAAATGAAGTAACTTGTACCAGAGCTCAAATGGACTGACTAAACCTGAACTACATATGCTTTAGAGAATTGTTTTGCATCTTTAAATAAATAGGTGATGTTGACTCCAACACCTAGATGGAACCCCACACGTAGCACTTTTAAATCCCATTCCCATAAGATAGTATTTAAAGCAAATATGTTGGTTTTCTAATATTTGGTGGGTTTAAAATATATTTAAATAGTCATTTAATAGTTTATACCTTTGAATTAACCCTAGTTTTGAGCAGAAATTTGATGACTAATTTATTTTCATCTAACAACAGCTCATGTTCAGATTTAAGCCAACTATATCTTATTCAGTCACCAAATTATTCTGAGTAACTTGTGACCCACACACTACAGGGTAATAAGTTATTTGGGCTATTAAAGTTGTTCTGACTTTATTCTTGAAATGCAAGAATTTTTGGCAAAAATATACTGACAAATTCATGAACTGGTGATGAAACCCAGAAGCAGTCTTTTTCAGCTTTATAAAAGAACGGCGGAATTAAGCCCAGAGTCTTTTTGGATAATGTAAGACATGAAACTGAAACAAAGACAAGGAGAAAAAGTGTAGAGCTTCATGGTCTTCTGAAACAACAGCATCATGACAGCCCATGCTATATAGTATTTCCAGCTTCATCTGATACAGTGACTAGTGTTACATAATACAGCCTTTTTTCTGCTACTGCCTAAAATCAAGTACAGTATACAGCATGATATACACACCTCTGTCATTGACAGAGAGTAATTCAAATTGTCTCTTACTAACTCTGAAATGGCAAGCACTGTCTTTATACAACTTATTAATGTTGGCTATATATGGAGCTTTTCCTTTATTTCATGCCTGATAATTTGCACTGCAGCTTACGTTTCAATTGCCTTTTTTTCTTTCTACCCTTCTCAAAGTTCTTTCAAAGAAAGGATATTATTTAAAATGGGGAGAAAGTAATGCTCATTCTAACACAAGGTATTGGGCACCAAGTCGGCTAAAATCAGGATCAGAATAGATCAGAAATCAAGGAGTATTTTTAACATACTTCTACTTCTGATCTACAGTTTGGAATTCTTAGAAAAAGTGCAGATATTTAGCACTAGATCATTTGCCATGCTAGTTCTTTTGTTTGTTGGGGGTTTTCTCCCCTCTCCAATTGTAGTCTTTGCTTTTTTTGTAGAATGTACCAAAAAATTGTAATTTGCCCATCTGGAGCATAAACATGATATTAGAGAGCTCTGTACTGATCCTGTTGTCATTTGTCTATTAAAATCTCATAAGGTTGAATAAAAAGATCAGTTGATTATAGGCCAGTCTATTTTTTGATATTGTATTAAACACATCAACTGCTCTACAGGCTGAACCTATAGTTAGCACAAGGTATTCCTGAAAAAATGCATATGTCTTATGCTTCATTTTTTTTTCCTTGAAACAAGTTCTACTACTATTCCCTCTAGCATACAAAGTAAATGCAAATTTCAGCATTTCTTGCCTGTATTAAAAGTTCAATATAGTAGGTGGTATTCATCTAGGTAACATTCCTTCTTTTGCTTTAGCAATTAAGGTTTCTGCCTTTTACCAATTTGAATGAAGAATGATCCTTTACAACTGCACAAAACACAAAATCATACTGTTCATTTCTGTCAATCACCACAAATGCAATTCTAGAATTTCACCACAAATCTTTCAAGAGCGTTAGATATTTAGTTTAAGATATTAGAGATTCAGTGTAAAATCCTTATTTGAATAAAGAGCAGCACTCTCCAACCTGCAATGACTGCAACACAGGGAGAAAAACAAATAAAATTTGTCATACCGGTGAACTCCACTGTTGCACATAATGATGTGACAAGCTCCAAGCCTGCTACAGAGTTCAGATGACACTGAAAGCAATCCAACTCCAGAAGCACTGCACGCAGTGTACGCACAGGCAGCCGTGCGCTTGGAGCGGATGAAGGACCCTATGAGTCGGTAAAGTTCATCCAAGCAGTTGAGAGGCCTCATCAGCTGCAAGAGAGGAAGAGAGAGAGATTTAAATATTTGCTACCGAGAGCACATGAAATACTCTGAAAGAATAGGTCATCACAGGTCTGGCTGAGAAAGCTGAAGACAAACTCCATGACAAACACAAACCACAGAGTTTTCTGTTACATGACTTAAGACAACTTTTAAAAACCTTTCAGTTCTTACCAACACTGACTGTTTTATTCCCAGTCCTGTCTACAGGAGTATTTTTCACTTCAATAGACTGAATAGACCCATGAGTGCCATATCCACTAATAGACTGGGTAAAGAAGGGAAGCCAGGATGAGGAAACCCACAACCGTACATACATGCACGAGGAATAAGACTGATTAACTGACTTGGTGAGAAAATAGCTTATAATTATGACAACACTGTCTTTATTTATCAAATGTTTAGTTCCTAATCCTGACTAACGACATCAAAAAATAAAAATTAACACAATGGACAAAAACATACCACAAAGCAAGAACACTTAACTTTGCAGCAGGACTTAAAATACCCCCAGCCTTACTGTACTAAAAATGAATGATCCACCCAGTAAAGAAGGCATCTCCAAGTGCAAGGCTGCTGACAGAAGAGGATCCTTCAAGATTGGTGTAGTAACAAGAAACAGTATCTCATGGTGCTTTGTATAAATGAATTGACAATACAATTTTGCAGACCTTGTAATTCCAAATTCCCACTTCTCTTTATTCCAGAAACACCTAAAGATTCCAACAACCCCCCATGCTGCTCAAAGAATTAATCTTTTGAAAGACAAATTTATTCCCTAAAGACAATCTTAAGAGTTAGGGAGTGGCAGCTTCCCTCCCACATGACAGTTACTTCTTTGGAAAGCATAAAGGTCAAGTAAATCAACTATAACAAACAGCATATTTAAACATGGGTACAAATACCCTAACCCTTAACTTGGTTTAGGTTCTACTGGTTTAATTTGCGTCCATTTAAATTGATTTTAGCTATTGTCATTTACTGAGGCAGAGCTATGGATAATAAAATGAAAAGCACAGCCAAATCCAGATCACACACTCAATCTTGGCTTGTTTGAATTGCAAAATAAATGCACTAGCCTAACACAGCATCCCTTGGTCACATCTGGATTATGACATGCTTTTCTCTTGCCCTCAAACTTTTCCCTGAAATACACAGGGAACAGGTTTAGGGGTAACAAGCATTCCACGTACAGCTTAACATCCCCTGCTGCACCTGTGACTGCTTAGCCAGTTATGTTGCTCACTTCCCAGGGAAGGAGAAGCAAATGTCCTTCTTTCCTCCTGTACAGTCCTGCATGGATCCAAGACACAGGAACTATCAGTCAGTTAACACCAATGCTGGACGATATTGACATAAAATTCTAGTCTGTCACAGGGCTCAGCTGACAATCCCTATCATTTCTCAAGTAGCTCAATCACTTTTGAAGTCAGTGTAGGTAAGGGCATAGGAATCTCTTTATTCCCTTTACTGGGCTGCAGTATGGGCATTAACTCTCCAACAACAGGAGAGAGCATTAAATGAATTTTCATAGCACCTGGGATCTCTCAGCCACAGAGGTTTAAAGAGAGATGAAAGCATTTGAAGAAAGCATTTGAAGAAAGCCTAAATGAGAAGATTCAGAAGAAAACCTTTTGAGCAGGATGCTGAAAGAGTATTTAATTTGGAAAAGCGCTTACAGAACAAAGAATTTCTGCCTGCACCTGTCCTCCCCCATCCTACCCCACAAGCTTATGGAGCAGTTGCATTGCTCTGAAAGCACAGAGAAAAAGAAATGATTCATCATCTCAAACAGATGCCCTTCTGCAACACCTTTTGATAGAGAACCAGAGGGGCACCACCTACCTCTAAAACACAGGTGGGACAAAATGCTTCAAGAGAGCTCCTCCTTTCCCTGCCCCTCTCCCCCCAGCTTTAAATAATTCAGCTCTTTGATGGAATTAAGAAAGCTTCAAAAACACATTGTGCAACATGGAAAGTTTATTTAGGCACTTAATATTTTTATTTACCTTATCTATATAAGCTGCTTTAGATGTTGAATTTGGAGGCAAGTTTGACTTGTCCAGGTAGAATGCCCTGAAAGAACAAACAGAAAGAGTATGGCAAAAACTGTTACTTGTTTAAACTCAAGAAACAAATGTATGTAAGTGACTATTGTTAGGCACAATACTAAGGTGGGAACTTTTCTAACCTTATCCTAATGGCAAGTCAAGGAATAATACAGTACTAAATAGGTACTATCACTCTTTCCTTTAAAGTAACAAGGAACATTCTTTGTTCTGGAGACTAAAACTCCCCCTCTCCTTTTTGGCAGTACAGCGCAAAATTTTCATGTCTAGTTATCAGAAAAAAATGGATCTGAAAGTGATTTTCACCAAAGTAATGCATGAAAAGGTTTGTGGCAACTGTACAGATTTTAATAGTGACTTTGGTAAACTTGGCATATAAACAGTTCCTGAGTCACACACACTACAAGCTTTGTTGTAGTCTCTGTATATAACCATAATAACATAAAAGCAGAATCCCAAGCATGAAACACAGTACTGACAGAGGAAACATATATATATATATATGTTCAGAATATAGAAAGAAACAAAAAAGCAAAAACCCTACAAGGGACAAATACGCAATATACAAGCAAAAAGCATTTGCAATATGTGCACTCATGTATGTGCAAATAAAAAACAAACAGCTTTTCTTTACAATTTCTACACGCTTCTTTGAAAATGAATTAATGCATGAAAGAAAAAGCCGAAGAAAACTGTCATTTACCTGGAGAACACAAATGTGACAGAGAAAGCATACTTACTGCATCCGGTTTATCTACTGTGTATCAACCCATATTCTCCCAGTTCCTTCTATAACTTTTCCCTTATCAATAAACATTCCCAGAAGATGTTTATATGAAACAGACAAAGGCAACATGTGCTGTTTTCAAATACAACATTGACAAATTTCAGCACAGCACAAAGGAGGCTGACATTTTGTACAGAGGGTTTCCATGCTATCCTTCTCTCCTAAAACAAAAAACTCTTCCTCTTACTCAACACCAAAAAGAAAGAGCTTTATCAAAGAGTGGAGCACTTCTGTCTCCTTCAACTCAGGAACTCTAGAGGAATTTTTATTTTAACTTTCCAACTTATAAGCAACTTAATTGCTCACCACAGAGGAGATATCATGAAACATCACATAGGCAGAAGAAATATTCTGCACATCTCCGTGATAAGATTACTTTTTTTTGCCTCAGCAGCAACACTTCAAGAAAACTGTCCCTGGTCACAGCAATGGAGCTGAACCAGATAAACTTTAAAGGTCCCTTCCAACCCAAAACATTCTGTGATTCTGTGATCACAAAACTCATTCTGCTGGTTGTAAAGCTCTGAAAACGTCCTGTGGCAGCTGAAAATAGAAACATTTGGTAGGCCTGGATGAGGCATCCATTGAGAACGAGGCAGCAGCTACCAGTGCAATAATCCTGGGCAAGGTTTAAACACAACAAAACAAGAGAAACCCCACCAAACTATGGAAGACATGAGAAAAATTAAAAATATTCTCCAGTGACAACGTCAAGGTATCACTACGATCTAGCTCCACTGCCTCTGCACAATGAGCAGACCTGACTAAATGACAAAATCACAGAATATGCTGAATTGGAAGGGACCCACAAGAGTCATTGAGTCCAGCTCTTAGCCCCACACAGGACCATCCCCAAGAGTCACATCACGTGTCTGAAAGTATCATCCAAATGCTCCTTGAACTGTGTCAGGCTTGGTGCTGTGACCACTTCCCTGGGGAGTCTGTCCCAGTGCCCAGCCACTCTCTGAGCAAAGAGCCTCTTTCTAGTATCTAACCTAAACCTCCCCTGACACAACTTCAGGCCATTCCCTCAGGTCCTGTCATTGGTCACCACAGAGAAGAGAGCAATGTCTGCTCCTACCTCTTCCCCTCACAAGTTGTAACTGCAATAAGGTCTCCCCTCAGGCTCCAGCTTCTCCAGGCTGAACAGACCAAGTTCCCTCAGCTGCTCCTCATAGGGCTTCCCATCAAAGCCCTTCACCATCTTCATTGCCCCTCGTTTGGACACTCTTTAATAGGTCACAGCTGAGCCACAGCCCAGCCTGGAACTATGGAGTGTGGAAAGCAAATTTCAATTGCATTAAAATATGAAAAGAAAAACACTGAAAAAAAAATGCATCCTTGCATCCTAACTCTCCAATGACAGGATCACCTGGATCCTCCAGTCGTTAGAACATTGTTTCATACAGCATTCACGGTTAAAAATTGCTCTCCCCTTTTTTAATGGTTTTATCTAGGAGAGAAGTTACACTGTAACTGGGTAAAGGTGCAGACAGCAGATTTGACTACCTTTTATTCTTCAATAATCTGGAATAACTGAGTTGATAAAATAACCCATCCACCTTTAATTCCAGTAGACTTTGCTTCCCATAGCCTTATAGTTTTGAAAAACATCTCCCAAATTTAAGATTTGAATTAATCCCTTCAGAAAGCACAGCAAAGCTAATCTAGTTCTGTTATTCCATTAAGCCTGTTGCATGATCCAGAATGTACTCTGTGTCAAAGGAAGCTGGAGACCATTGAAAGAAAAAGAGGTTTGTAGAGAAAATGACTCATAAATCACTTCTGTGGCTACAGCTCATAAAAGCTACCTCAGCAGCAACAGACCAACCTTTTTCTTTGTTAGCAAAGCTAAAAGCAAAGCATCACCCTGCTCTCCACTGAACATTATCAGACTGAAAGCCTATACTGCCTTTTCCTGCCATGAGATAGGAAAATCTGCTTCACTCAGAGTCTGTTCAGCACTCCCATTCTCCTTGGACTCTTATTTCAGCAAATTCAGCTGCATTAAATGAAACCAGAAGCCAAATATAGAACAGTACACACATTAATGGAATACATGGAAAATAATTAACTCAGGATACAAAATGAAGAAACATGGACACTAGAATGGGATATACAATTATAGGAATTACTCCATTAATTCAGTCAATTATTCATTAACCTAAACAACAAACAAAAAATGAACTACACACAACATTCACTTTAAATATCAAAATATCCTTTTACAAGTGAACCTATTCCCCCCATCCAATCAGATAACACTCACAGATGTTTCTCAAGCACTTTATTTTTATTGCTTTTCATAAAAAATGCCTTCAGTATTTTACAGAACATGACAATCTGTGGACAGCATATAAATTTCCAAAGCACTTCACTTAATTACTAAATGCTTGTTAAGGTCCTTAATCATATTTTATGGGAAAAGTTAATGGCAATCTTGGCACAGTGCCCAATTTGGACAATATTTTCTAATCCATTTGAAATGAACCAGAATGAAATCATGGCTCCTTGTCTCCAAACGTGACACTAGGTTTGCTTTTAAAGCCTAACAATTTCTCTGAGATGTAGCAGAAAAGCCTTTCTTAAAAAAGAAGAAAAAAAAGAAAAAAAAAAAGAAAAAAAAGGTAGATAATCCAATACTAAATCTATAACACAGTATTGCTGTGTTTGACTTTTGTAAGATATTCCCTATGTAGCAGCGCCAAAAAATGGGACCAGTATCTCAGGGAAAACTAACACTGGGATAAGGTAGCAAACATCTTCGGGTTCAAAAAGAGAAATCTATCGCAAGACGAATGTTTTCCCAAGATATTTTCCCAGAACTTCAGTACAAAGGAGATGCAGAAGTACTGACACTTTCTTACTGAAGCATTTTACAGGGTACCTTCCGAAAGTGACAGACATGTAAAATCCTGAAAATTTAAAATATTGCAGATGGAACACTAAGAAGGCTCCAAACCTGCAGAGAGATGCATTCCTCAGTAACTTTGTACAGGCAATTAATTCAAGCCAATCTAAGCTTCTGGTCTTATTCTCATTTTCTTGTTCCAGTAAGCCCATAGGTTTATCTTAGGTATTTGTAATCTTGTCTTCAAAATTCAAGGATAGCAAAGAAGTGATTGCAGAGGTAACTGGGTTATGGGTTATGGCATTAAATAAAGGCCAGTTGGGGGTTCTGCTCTGGAAAACTTTTGCTTTCATGTTACAGCAGAGAAGAACTCAAACTTTTATATTTTCTGCATCACTGTGACATACTATAAATTAAGTCATGATGTCTTCAATAGAAGGCTAGAAATATATCTTAATTCTACTAGATTTTTCAAGATATTAAAGATCATGTAGAAAAAGCACAGTCAAAAACATGAGAACGGAACAGAGGTGCAGAGTTGGGAAACCTTGGAGTTAGTGTCCCTAATCCTTTTCTTCAGCTCAATCAAAAAAGCATGTATTTATGACATAGATAAACAGTACCTCTTTCTATTTGCATCTATGCACACATACTTTTGTGTTTCTTTAATAACAATTCTGGGTTCTGATATCTGGTTGTTAACTATATAGGTGAGCATATGTATAACACACACTTTTATATGTGTGTATATTTATACACAAACATTTCCCCCCAGAAGATATGCTTATGTACCTTTGGAAATATGTTTATATACATACAATATACAAGTAAAAACTCAATTGTTTCTGTAGTAAGTGTATCCATTTTATGTCTCAGAAAACAAATTGTTTTACATGTTCTTTCTACTAAATGCTAAGTCTCAGTAAGTGATAAATTACCAAGTAGAATTACCTTCTCAACCCATGCTAAGGCTCAGTGGTTTTAAATTATGTCTCCTAACATCTGTCAGTAATACAAACCTATGTACAGTGTCATCAGTGTCTGTGGTAGTTACAGGAGGGTTTAATTATAACAACAGAAAACCTTCATGACAGTACCATGACTTTAAATTCTCAAAGAGCATACATAGCAATATTTGGACCTTTCATAACTATTGTGCAAAGTGAAATGCAGAACAGAAAATTGTGGTTCTAACCATGTGTAATTCATATTTCATGTGTAAGCAACTCAGTAAACCCTTCCCATTGTCACAACACCCTTGTACTCCCCACTGGTGAAGCCACACCTCAAATCCTGTGTTCAGTTTTGGGTCCCTCACTACAAGAAAGACACTGAGGTGCTGGAGTGTGTCCAGAGAAGGGCAATGAAGCTGGTGAAGGATGTGGTGCGCAAGTCACATGAGAAGCAGCTCAGAAAGCTGGGATTGTTTAGTCTGGAAGAAAAGGAGGCTCAGGGGAGACCTTATTGCTCTACAACCTCATTATAGGGGTTGGCTTCTTCTCCCATGTAACAAGTCACAGAACAAGAGTAAAACGCCAGGGGATGATTAGATTGGATATTGGGAATCACTTCTTCACTGAAAGGGTTGTCAAGCCTTGGAATAGGCTGCCCAGGTAAGTCACTGAATCACTATCCCTGGACATATTCAAAAGATGTATACATGTAACACTTATGGAAATGGTTTAGTGGGGGACTTAGCCGCACTGGATTAACAGTTGGACTTGATCTTAAAGAAAATTTCCAAACCTAAATGACCCTATGATCCATGGCTTACCCTGGGCACAAAGTGACAAACGAGCTTTTGTCAGTCTCTTCTAATATCATGGTTTAGGAATGGCATTCTCTAATTTAGTCTTCTCACTGAAATAAATCACTCCAAGCCATGCTACTCCTCACTTGCTCACTCCTCCCTCTCCCACAGCTGACTGGACTGGAGAATTGGAGGCAAAAAAGGTAAAAGTCACAGGGTGAGATAAGAACAATTTAATGGAAGCAGCAACAAAACAGGAAAATGGATAGCAACAGCGACAATATTAATAACAGAGGTGTACACAAGAGTGATTCACATGCAAAAAGGCACATCACAGAGCCCACGACCTGACCACAGCCACGCTACTCCAACTGCTCCCTCGGGCTCAGGAATGGCTTCACGCTTACTTTACCAGAATGATCCCTTCTCCCCAGGAAAAACTCACTTCCCCTGCCCCCAGCAATAACATGAGGTGGTATAAAATAATCTTCTGACCACTGCAAAAATTAACCCTGGCTAGAACCAGAACAAGTGATTATTATTATTTCCCTCTACTGTGGGAATGGTTCAGTCTTTGGTGAAGAGGATGTGGCTGTAAAGTAAGACAAGAAAAACACATAGAGAAAAGAGGAGAACACTCAGGTTTAGTTAGCACTGAAATACTTAAAAGTGGGGAGGGGGTGTTAAGAAAAAAAGACTTCCATGGCAGGTGTCTGCTTTAGTGCAGTAGACTGGGAGTATAGCAGGGACACAGACTTTCAGCGCTGGAAAACCAAATTCCCAAGGAACTGGACTCTTAAACTAAGGGGATGATTCTCCATAGTGCTCCTCATTTTCTTGCAAGACTGCAGCATCTGGCTAAACTACTGGTCTCCCATGAATTTAAACTCTCTCCCATTTACGAATAAGGCATGTTGAGAAATTGGCATTAGGATGAGTGCAAGTATCTCAGGTGCAAAATGAGAAGAATGCTTGCAAAGGAGCAGCCTCCTTCACAGGCACTTCACAGCCCTGCTCTCAAACCTTATAAATACACAAGTAGCAGATCTCAGAAATGTGAACATAAAAATATGAAGAAAGTAAGTTATGGATGACAAAAAAATTGGGAAAAAAAGCCCGATTTGCTCTGCGTAACACTGCTCACTTTACACATACTGCCTCTTTTGACACCTCTTTTTCAGGAATCTCGTCTCCAGTATCTCTATCTACCTC
Organism: Campylorhamphus procurvoides; assembly: GCA_013396655.1. Lineage (NCBI taxonomy): Eukaryota > Metazoa > Chordata > Aves > Passeriformes > Dendrocolaptidae > Campylorhamphus > Campylorhamphus procurvoides. Next base: position 650,956 of record WBMV01005052.1, read on the forward strand.
CAAGAGAACTTGAATGCATCCTTTTTGTCATGTGAAAGGGAAGTTCTTGGTCCATAGACCAGTTACAGCTGCCTTCCTGCTTCTCCCATCATTATCCAAACAGCCAAATCCACAATGAACCAAATAATGCTAACTAATTGCTTCCACATTTGCCTTTCAAACAGTGGATGTCTCCTTCTTAGATCCTGATATTCCAGATATGGAATACACTGTCAAAAAAGACAACATGCCAAATAGTCATTGGGTTGTCAGGGTTTTGACTACAGTTACAAGCTGTACAAGCTGCAGGCTTGGGCTGGATTCCTGTCAGTGACCAGAGTCAGAGGAAAAGCTCCACCTTTGATCACTGCAGATATATGTTCTCTGCATTTGCAAAGGATAAAGAAAGCAGGATGAACCAGATGTCCACCTCAGTGAGCAAAGACATATAATCTATCAAGAGACATAATTTTCATTTTCCGAACACAACCTATAATAAATACTGATCATACTGTGTCAAAAGTCTAAAGAAACAATGAATTTACATTCACAGAATGAGCACAGCATTGAAAGGGGAAGAAAACCCCCAAAGCTAAATTCAAGCCAGCTGGCAGTATCTTTTAGACCAGCTAGACACATTTAATTTACTTTGCCCTGGATCTCTCTATTCTCTCTCTGGCCTTGTTTCACTCAGATGCAATGAATCTTAATTTCTGTTCTATCAAATATACTTGTCATTAAGTTCATCAGGAGGCAAGCTATGATTTCCTTGTTACATCCTTCAGAGTGAATGCTTAATCTCTCTTTTGTAAAGATTTTGCATTTAGAGAGACTTAAATCACAAGTTGCTAGTTCATTTGAAGCCACATCTTAAAAATCTAGGAGGCATTAGATTTTCAGTGTTTATGGTCATATAAAATACATGATAAATTTGTGTATGCAGCATTGCAGACCAGTTTTACTGCTGCGTTTTTGAACACAAAGCTATGTATCAAATAGGTATCAAATAGCACAGAATACAGGAAAACAGTTTTCCATCTGCTTTATAAATATTTCACTGCAACAAAAAGAAAATATTATCACAGAATCACTTCTCTGAAACCTGTAACTCTCTTCAGGTCATCCTTTTCTGAATTTAATGACAATGACAAAAACTGTTAGTTGCTCATTAACATTTCATACGCTGCAGCGAACAGACATGAAGGAAAGGAGAGTAAGACTAAAATCACATGACAACAGTAGCACAGGGACAAGCAACATAAGCTTCTTAACCACATGAGCAGCTTGGTTTGGAAAAGCTTTCTGCTGGAAACAGTGGGGAAAGAAATCTGTCAGTTTTAGGGCGGATTTTCATGCATTTATTACAGGAATTGATATATGATCCGGTCTTTGTGATAACACAGGTATTGCCTTGAGACCTCATCAGTTTGTTTCAGACAAACTCATAGTAATTAACTATCCCTAAGTGGATAAATCCTTCATGCCATTGTAGCTCATTTATAGCAAAGCAACTACTAGAGAATTTTAGTTCAGCCTGAAGCCATGAGTGCCATCACATCTATTTTCTGCCTTGACGAAATTATACAGGATATGGAAAATATCAGCCTGCCAAGAAGCCTGCAGCCTGAGAGGCTGTTGTGCATGTATACACGTGTATAAATAAAAAAGATGTTACATTCCTCAGACAGATTTTTTTCCATGTTTGCATAAATTCTAGGGTGAAATAGTTTCCTTTTCTTATATTTCTAAAAATTAAAAGAAACAAGAAAAGTTAACAATATGAAAACCTCATGAATTGCAACATCCCTGAATAAAGAATTCAATTAAATTTGCCATTGCTCTGTGAAGGACTACTTATGACAAAACAAATAAAGGAGGCTTCAGACAAAGAAATTGGTAGGAGTACATTGTAAATGAAACTCTTTAAAATTACAAATATTACATTCAGTGTAATCAGATGTTCAGTGTAATGACGGTAGTTAGCTAAATCATTTGTCATTAGATTCACTGATTATAATTGCTTCCTCAGCATAACAGACTTCCATTTACCTCCTAAAATGATATCTAAAAAGCAGCAACATAGGAGAAAAAAAAAAACAAACCAAAAATGGTCTTTCCCTTTACTGCTTGTTTTAATTTTTCTTCTACTATGGCAGTGCAACACGCTACAGAAGTAGCTGCCAATAACCTTGGACACAGCTGACTTCAAAGAATAGTTCCAAATCACACAGAATGGTAGGCAGGAAGCAAGAAAAATTTTTCCAGACCTTTTTTTTTCTATTGATGCACAGATGAGTTAATTACTACACAGTGGTAATTAGCACCCACACCAGTGGTGGAGATGTATAGCAACCCTCAGCTGTTCTTCCCTCAGCATGATCCTATCTTTGGAGTGAAGAACTGGGTCATCATAGAGTCAGGGGTGTCATAAGAAAGAACCATGCTGGGGATAAAAGCAAATTAATGGGAGAGAAGGCTTTCCTAACCTCACCTTCATCTATTGTTTTTCTCTTTTCCTCTGAATGTTCACAATCCTAGCCACTGTAACATCAGAAAACAAATTTTAAAGGTGTTTAGATGTCTAAATGCAAACATAGGTGCTGAAGAAGCATTGAAACTGCTTACGTATCTAAAAGCCTATGATTTCACTAATTTCTCATCAGCTAAAAATTTACATAGACAGTTTTGAAATCCAAACAGGTATATTGATGTACAGTTTTCAGCACCTATAGTCCACTGTAGTTTGCTCTTGCAGTCAACAATGACAGCGAAGCATACTGCAGAGACCCAGGAGCTGGAAACATACTTTGTACAGCCACAGTCCTGCACGCCGCTGACAGACCTCTGCCCTGAACATCTTCTCTGCCTTTGCAATACATCCCTTGTGCGCACAGACACATTCAGGAAAAAAATCTCTCAAAGGGCAGCTATGCCAATACATCCCTTGTGCGCACAGACACATTCAGGAAAAAAATCTCTCAAAGGGCAGCTATGCCAAGATTTTTCTGACGAGGTGGCTAACCAGGAGCACCTGTAGCAAATTGCATCTTAGTAGAATGTTATAGGAGGGACACATGAACAAAACAAAAACATAAACAAAGCAAGCAAACAAACAAAAATACTGATCTGATAAAATGACAAATGCTCACAGAGAAAGGAAGACTGGAAGAGCAAGCTTACTACTGTGGTGTCCAAGTCCCACCCTGGACCATAGAGTCCAAACTTCTGATAACTTGGACAAACATTACAGAAGTTTTCATTTCTACACTCAAAGTCCATTTTTAAAAATAGTTCATTTTTTGCAGGAAGCTAATCCAAAACCTTATTTCTCTGAGCACAAAAACTGTTCTCATATCCAACCAGATGTTTTATTCTAAAGTCACTATTCAGCCCAAGGATTAGCTGAGTTATGGCCAACCAGATAACCTGTCTATCAGGGTCTGTCCCAACTCCCAACAGGCTTGCATTGCAACTAATTTTTTGATCACAGTAAGGACCTTAAGATTCATTTCTATGCAATGCAGTAATAGCTACCATACTGAACCTCATTCTGTGGGAAACAGACCTTTACCAAATATAAAAGCCATATTCAAAGGACAGAATGTATTTTAAATAAATAATTCTTAAAGCAGTAATGCTTCAAAAATGATTTAAGTTTACTCTCGTGCTTTTACAATTACATGACTTAAGATTTGCAAGAGAACACTTAAATCAGCCAAGCACTCCAAGTAAATATAGCGCATTTGTGAGGTTTTGTTATTCCTACCAGCACTTGTAGTAATTACGGATTTGAACAGCATTGTGCCCCGCACTGTTGAAGCAAAACAGTGTCTGGTATTTGTAACAGCAAAAGGACTGATTCAGGATGAAAACAATAGCCTATTTGAAAGTTGAAGAGCAGCAGAGGATGAAGATGGGGACAACTGGGAGGAGGCAGGAGAATACAGAATGGGCTTAACATGAACCGCCATGGAGGTCAGATACGCAGGTTCTTTTTAGTCCTCTTCTAAATCAGAAGACAACTGTTGAGCTATCAAACACATAGTAATAAATATCTTGAAAATCTCTGATGACTTAATTACTTTCACTTGAAAGTACTGCATGTTTCCCATTAGCAAACAATTTGACGATGTCCAATTTACATTGCTGGCAACTACTAGCACCAGCTCAGCTCACAAGCAGAATTTGTACATAACTTTGTTTTCCTCATCAGTGTAACAGAAACAGAATTGGTGAACTATAAAAATGGTGCTGGCTGTGAAAAAGAAATACAGCATGAGAATAAGAATACTTGTTAAGAATAGCTGTGGATCAAATGATAACTATTTCTCAGCAGTTTCAGAAGGTTCATAAACTACACATTAGTTGTTTTGTTGTTTGTTAGTTTTTAGTAACTTTTTTATTTCAATAAAGGACTTTCTATATATAACTGGCTTAGAGGATGTTACCTTAGAAATTGTAGAAAAATTCAACTTTAGCTGGTCTTAGAATAAAAATTTCCTTATAGTACCAATGAGATTCATTTAGCTAGGGTTCAGTGTATTAGAGAAGGTGGAGGAACATTCTCTCCATTCTACATAAGCATGAAATTCTGTAACTGATTTTCAACCATCTTTCAGGCATTCTCATAAAAATTATAATCTTATCAATGCCTATTTCATACCTGAGGCAATATTTGCAAAAGCCCCAAAGCAAGAACCATGGACGACAGAAGCTATTATGATGCTCAGATCAGTGTCAAGGAGGGCAATTTTACACCTGGATTTATTGCATAACTTCTAATACTGTGGAAAAGCTGGTCAGAGTTCCACAGTTAAGAATGAACTCTGCAATAAAACCAAGAGTTTAGCTCCTTGACTTTATATGATGGGTAACAATTACCCTTCCTGAAAACCACTCTAAAAATTTACTAGTATATCTTTTGATTCATTCAAAGAAATAACTCATAAATGAATTCTTTTAAAGCACACATCAGTATCAGATTTGTCACCCCAAAATATTCTATGCACTCGAACTTTAAGAAGACTTTACTAAAAGAAATTAACAGGCAGCTGAGCAAACGTACTACTCATTTTTTAATTTACTGTCCTGCTTAAGTACATACCAAGTTAGGCCAACAACTGTTTGCAAGTGGGACTATACACAACAAAGCGGTCTCTTCTGCTTCACATTATTATTGGAGCATTATTATCCCAATGCACCAAGAATAAGAGAAGTTGAAATTGTATCAAGAGTTCTCATCAATGGATGCCTTGGCTGTGCCCTGGCATCACTGCCAGCCATTGCTTTCATTCTCACTAGTCCCCATCCTCTCCTCCAACTACTTTTTCCTTTGCTGTGCTACCATTTGCTTTTGGTTGGTGTAGTAATGGAGAGACTGTAAGACGGTCATTTCACAAGCAAGCAGTGCATTCTTTTTATATGGAGAAAGAATGGTTTATGGATTGTGTCTTGAATAACTTAGTATATTACTGATTAAGAGGTTCTGCACGAAGGATTTCTTCCATGTGAAGAGTTTTAGTACTATTGCACTTGAGTATGTTTCCAGGGAATATTCAATTTCACTTTTTTGTTCTTCTTTGGAGCAATTATCCAAATGTTAATATCTTTTGCTGCTGTAGATACTTTATTAGATTGTCCTGGCCAAACACCTACACAGGCTAGCAAATAGAAGAACAAGAATTAAGCATCTGCTTTTCTGTTTTTCCTCTTCACATTATGTCAGTTAATTCCTGAAGCTGTTTGTGCCTCACTTAGGAAAAGGGTAGAGTCCACCAGAAGGCAAACAAATCAATTACTGAATGTTCTCATCAGTCATTAGAGGGCTAAAAAAAAAATCCAAAATTTTCCTATTTTTGTGACTGTGGAGGGATCCCCATGGTAATTTTTACTGAATGATAACTTTTTCATGGTAACTTCTTGCAAAACTAGGCCCTGGAGCTTAGCAACTGCTCAGAGCTGTGAGTCACAACACAGTAAGAAGAATGTACCTCATTAAAGCCACAGTATGAATGGAGGACCTAACACATGAGGTAAGCAAGGTCAGGGAACACCAGAACACAGTCAGAAAGAATTTATTTTAGGAATTTTCATGGGACACTGAATTGGTCCTATTCATAGAAAAAACAAACTAGCACAAAAGGTCTTCCCTTGTTCAACTGATAGAATCTCTTTCCAACACTAGCTGACTTCATCTAGGCCAAATAATGGCAAGACCAAAGCTCTCTGTAAAACTGATTGATGAAATAAATACTCAGGAGAAACTTTTTTTTCCCAAACAGGAAGCACTAATACAAGAAGGTGAAAAACAGACTAAATTTGGCATTTGTCATGCCATAGAAGTGCACTGACACAGATGGCACACAAAAAAAAAGGAAAAAAAATAATACACTCACTGCAACTGGCTTTAAAATCACTTTTGTGATTAAAACAGAATTCAGAAAGTCCACTGCTTTAGTAACAAATTGGAGAAATAATTTTGCAAGATCCACGAAGAAAACCTTCCCAAGACAGTAGTGGACTAACAGGTGAAGGAATTGCAAAAAGACACCCTCATTTATCTGATTCCCCTTCTCTATTGTCCTTAACTTTTTTTTAACTACTGTTCTCTGTTGCTTTTAAAAATTGTCTAATTGTTCTAGTGAAATGACAGTGTTTCCATCCCATTCAAGAACTTTAAAAGTGAATAGATGTGATTGTACCACAGTCCTTTACACTTTTCATCTCGTGTGTCATGTAAATGTACTCAAACTGGTGTTTTTCACATTTACAGTGAGATGCACAAGTGGTCTATGTACCCATCTTTGTTATTTTACTTCATAACTAATAGATTATTTTATATAACAGAAATTCTGTCTTTATGTATGATTTCTTAATGAAATATTTACAGAAATACACAGCTGCCAATTTTGACATATACTGGCAACTATGTACTTTGTAATCCATAGCCAACACTGGTGCAGGTATCCAAATAGGTATGTATTCCCATTAGCATGTCCAGGTGTAGGGAGAAAGATGCTCAGCTTTGAGGAAAACAGCACTGTTTTTCAAGCCCCATTCTATAGAAATTAGGTAAATATGGTCTGTAAAATCAGATCATAATGTTTAGCAATTCTGACACTATTTCTGATCAAGTAGACATTCCCTTTTCTCTCTGTATTTGTACAATAACCTCAAGGCAATCATAGCTACAGCTTTCAGATAACCTCGAGGCAATCATAGCTACAGCTTTCAGGAGAAAACAATTTTGTAAAAAGTAACTTAACAGTGCAGAAATCAAAAAAGGCAAAACCATGAATATTGAATCTTACTCAATCTGCAACAGAAAACAATCCTCATACATCACATTTCAGTTTAAATATGTGTCACAAAAAGTGAACTGAAAAGCAGAACTTGGTAAACTAATCTCAGGAACGTTGGTTTATTACTCACCGTAGTTTCTGGTTATACTGCTTGACTTTTTCTAGTGAGGCTGCATTAATCTGAGCTTGAAATTCTTCTACTGAGACACTGTCTCTGTAATAGTATCCTTCCATGCTCTCCAGTGCTGTGAAGAGAAAGGAGAATGAAAAAGAGAAAGATCAGTATTAAATATTTAGTAATTGCCTTCTTTGTAGTTTTGTTCACACACAAGTGAATTACTTTTTAACCTTGAGGCTGTGACCCTACTGTAGATTGCTGACCTGTTTCTGTATGCCATCAAATTCATACAGATCTCTCTTTAAGATTTCATTTACAAGAAAAATTGTATTTCTTGCCCTGTGGAAATTATAAAGGAGAGTGCTAATTTGAGTTCTTTTGCTCTAATTAAAAGACTTCCTGCCCTGTGAATGTAAATGTGGGTTTCGGTTTTGATATATGCTGGAAGAATACAGAAGGAATACAGTAGAATGAGCTGGGGCAGAGGAAATAAAGGATTTACTTTCACAGAGTGACACCTAATTTCTCACAAAGCCCAGTTTTGGGAGATGTGGAACACCCGAACCTCTAGTTATTCCCACTTATACTGTGAACACCTTCTTCTGGATTAAGTAGAGCAAACTTCTCTGGATCCCTGAAATATCCTAGAAGTTCCTTTTCAAGGCTCAGGCAAGTGAAGTCAAATACTTGTCTGTGTCCACCTTTCTGTATTGACTTCACCAAAGCAAGGATGCGTATTGCTACAAGAACTCAGGAACTAAAAGAATACTTCAATTAAAGGAAAGATTTGGTGTCCTTCCTACAAGCATTGCACAGAAATTAAAGGGGGGGG
>WBMV01005052.1:659210-748102 GCA_013396655.1 Campylorhamphus procurvoides
GGGGGGGGAGAATGTACTCCATTCCAATTTGGGGTGCTCTTTAATGCAACAGATGTACAAAAAAACTAACCCCAAAACATTCCCCCAGCCCCTTTACATTAGGGACTTTGTGGGATTTAACCTCCTCTTTATTGAAGTAAAATCAAGTGTTTGAAAGAGTCTCAAGAAAATTTGGACTGTAGAAATAAAGATCATCCCATTAAGAGGTCAATCTTATGACATAAACCACAGGCTCTTGGTGAAATAGGAGTTTTTCTGGACAAGGGTTAAAGAGCTTACAATTAGGAATATTTCAACGTTAGTAATCCATAAACATGCTGAGAATTCATCACCCTATCAGAAAATGTAAGCAGAGTTTTGATGGAAACATGCTGCTGTCTTACAGCTTCAGCTGCACACAGAATATTAATTCTGCGTGTACTACTTAATATGACCAGTTAATAAATAATTCATTCATTGTGAAAGAACATGCAAATTGCACTCCTCTTCTATGCTTGCAGAGTTTGTAATTCTACTTCTGTATAAAAAATACTAAGTTTCAACAATCAGACTTGCATCTTAACTTCCTTGGCACTAAGTCACATGAGAAAGTTCACACAAAAATATCCACTGAACTCCATTTACAATAGCATGCTAGTTCAGATAGAACCAATAAGCCCTACTGCTTATTTTGCTGGCATAAAGTTGATTTTATCCAATTAGGTTAAACTCAGTCATCTGTCAGGACTGGCTGGAGCGCTTCTGCCTCTGCAGGGGCCATGCTCACAAGTGCATGCAGGGACTCCCATGCTCTGTGCTTTGGTTTAACACTTTTCTACCTGATATATTAGAAAGCTCTTTGTAAGGAAGCTTTCCTTACAAGCATGTCTTCTGTAGTATTCTTCAGTCCAAGTTAGGAGATTACAGTCTGAATGCATAGACAACCATATGGAAAAACAACTTGGAAGAATGCGTAGACTCAAAGGGTAGTAGCTACTGGGACATGGTCTACCTAGAAGCCCACTAAAAGCAAAATAGCACAGGGATCTATATTGTTTGATGTCTTTATGACTGACGTGGACGAAGTAAATCAAGTTTGCAGCAAGTACCAGATTGGGAAAAGCAGTGAATATACTCAAGTGCAGGGCCAGCTAAAGAGGTCTACACAGGCCAGAAGAATCCACCAGGAACGTTGTGAAACTGAACAAGGAAAAATGTCAAGTCCTGCTCCTGAAAAGGCAGAGCCTAAGAGCAGCTCTGCTGAGAAGGATACAGGGTCATGTTAGGCAGCTCACTGAACATAAGCCTGCAGTGTTGTCTGGTAACCACGATGGTCAAGATTCTTCTAAACCATATTAAAATAAGCATGGTCAGTAGGGTGAAATAAGAGCTTGTCCTCACTTAGTATGCAAAATCTGCTGAGCAGTGGGAAAGAGTCAAGCAGAGGGGCCATCACAAAGAGCCAGCTCTTCACAATGGTGCATGCTGGCATGACAAGAGACAGCTGACATAAATTGAAACAAGAGATATTTCAATAGAAAGAAAAAGCTTTTTCACCATTAGGGAAATCAAGTAGAATAACAGACCCCCCAAGAGGCTGTGAAGTTTCTGCCCTTGGTGTTTGCAAGATCCTACTTGTTAGACACCTGAGCAACCTGGTTTCATGTCACAGCTGACACTGCTAAGAGCAGGAGGTTAGACTAGACATCTCCTGAGGTCCCTTCCAATCTGAATTATTCCAGGATTCTACAAAAACCTAAAAAATGTCAAAAACTATACAGAATTTTAAATAAACTGAGTTTTAATTTTAAATAAAGTGTCTTTAATTAAGCTTATTTATTGCTGAGATCTCAATTCTAATGTAGGAAACAGAGAAATCTAAATGCCAGTAGCAATATCTCAACATTCTTAGCCCCCAGTCCTGCAAATCAGGATCCATTTGAAAATACACACTTCAGTATATGGTTGCACTAAACTGTTTTGTACATATGGAGAGATAGATAATATAGCCCAGGTAAACATTAAAACACTTGATAAAATTTCTAGAGTGCCAATCCTGCAAATATGTAGGCTTGTAATTTTAGGCATGGAGCTATACCACTCAGAACAGAGCAAAACAGAGATAAACAGACTGATGTGTACTTACCTGTGCTCTGACAAAGTATTCCAAAAACATATGTTCCATTTGAAAATATCATAAACCATTGTATTTTAGGCAGGAAACAGCTTAGCTCTGATAAGATTGGGAAGCAAGAATTCACTTCACAGGGAACTTACAGAATATTTCTACATTTATAGCTAATAAATTTCAGTTACAGATGGGAATGTACTGAGTTACTTTGATGGCAGCTCAGCCAAACCTCACAGGAAAGAAGCAGAAAATAGAATCCCAATCCACTCATTAATGAGGTAAAACCCACACAAAATAATGATTTGAACACTATGATTTAAATTTCTATCCAGGACTACTTATTCTTGCAGTCTAATGGACTATTTTAGAGGCAGATTCTCGAAAATTAAAGAAATTTGATATGATAAAGAAAGAAACCTTCTGTATCACTGAAAATTATTAAGCAGATATGAACACTTCAATGGATCCTTGCCCTTTTCCTTTAGCTGACTATAAACATGTTTATCTTAAGAATCAAATATTTTGGGCTTCTGGAAACAGAAAAAAAAATTGCAAAATAAATCCCATAGCACACTGAATCCCCTTCCCAATCTAAAAAAACCAAGTAGCATTTCCAGGAACTCAGCTAAACCAAGGTGTTTTCTGTTCTCTTTCATGTGCCTTTTTGTCTGCTCTACTAAAACGTGTCTCCTGCTCAGTGTTCTCATTCTTCCTTATGACTAAAATCAATCTCCTCCAAAGAAATCCACTGAAGTCTTTATTAGCTTGTTTAAAAATAAGACTTCAGGGATCTTATTTTTTAAAAAAACTTGTGTGTTTTAACTTTATAGTAAGTTCAGCTATTTCTTCATGTATCTTTCTGCTCACTATTTCTTTTTACATCCTCCTTATCTATCAGAGACAAAGCTCTCCTCGAAACCTTCATTTGTATGCCTGACTTCTGCCTATTCCACATAGACCCTGGAAGCCTTTCGCAATGTACGGAGTACTTTCAGCTCCCTCTGAAATCAAAGGCGGCTCAAGGCAATCAGCAGCTCACATTCACCATTTCTGTGAAGCAAACTTCATGCTCCTGATGACTGTAATGACACTGCTGCTAATGCAGGCTGCCTGTAATTTATGAACAGTCTGAGCATCAGCGCCACCATTCCTCACTGTGTAATGTTTGCAGTGCAATAACTATGAAAGCCTGAAACTGTTATTTAACTCTTCATAACATTTTAAAGAGAAGTCTCAGGGGATAACAACTTAGATATCATATATGAAGTAAGAGGAAAAGATTACAACATCATTTGAGAAGCAAAACACTTTCAAAAGCAAGTTTCATGGTTTCACTATTGTCCATTGCTGTTGGAATCATGTAACAGGCATAAACTTAATAACCTGCATCCATACCTCTAGTTTTTATTACAAATCTCAGCATTTCTTAAATTTACATTTTAATTCAAAGCAATAAATGCACGCATTAAATGACATTTAAATATAAGCATATAGTGCCCTTATAGTAACAAAGGATTTAAATCAGGGTAAGCAAGTGAGGTCTTAAAGTGAGTTAACTATTATATGAAAGAAGTAGGGTGGGGGGGAATTCAATCTTAAGTTACCTTGTGAAAAGAGTACTGGATGGATTTTAAATCCCCCTCCATTCTTCAGTCTTTGAGGAAGCTGTTCAAAATGATAACCATCAAGATAGAAGTAAACCTTCAGTGTTTGTCGACTTCCTTCTGCTTGGTATGTGATTGGTACATCTGAAATTACACTCAGTGTTACAATTTCCTTGAAAGCAATGACGTATCCTTTTCCAGAAATGGCTACACCCAAAATTCACATGGTTAGATAAAAAATTACTGCAGACACAACTAATACATTCAGTGCTTTACATTATATGTGGTGTCGCTATGGTCACTTTTGGCCTATCCGTTATCAAGTAGTAGATAAACAGAAAAGCAGTGACTGTCATCTTTGACAGCATAGCAGCGACAGAAAAAATACTAAGCAAATAATGTAGTTGGCAACATTCTCCTTGTGTTCCCGGTAAATACGGAAAAACAAACTCATAGAATGGTTTGGGTTGGTAGGATCTTAAAGATCATCTGGTTCATAGTGCCCCCGTGTCATGGATAGGGGCACATTTCACTGGACCAGGTTGCTCATAGCCCCATCCAGCCTGGCTTTGAAAACTTCCAGGGGTGGGGTAACCACAACTTCTCTGGGCAACCTCTTTCAGTGCCTCATCATCACCACAGTAAAGAATTTCTTCCTACTATCTCATCTAAACCTGCCCCCTTCCAGTTTAAAGCCATTCGCCCTTGTCCTATCACTACATGTCCTTGCAAAAAGTCCCTCTCCAGCTTTCTTGAAGGCCCCCTTTAGGTACTGGAAGGTGCCATAAGGTCTATTCAGACCTTCTCCTCTCCAGGCTGAACAACCCCAGCTCTCTCAGCCTCCCCTCAAAGAGAGGCAGCCCAGCCTATGGACTGCACATCTATCTACAGCATACAGTTTGAAATCACTGGAAGGAAAACTTTAGCCACATTTCACAGGTCTTCATGAAGTGCACCATGTATAATATCAATGCGATATATAGTCAAGATTCTCCTCAGATTTGTATGGAATAGAACACAAGTAAATATAAAATAGCTATTATTGTATTAATGAACCTATTATTAGAAAGCAGGATTCAACTGAGAAAATAAATGTATCATGGTAGAATATAGAAAACTGTAAGAGAACATCGCATGATACTTTGACAGGCTAAATGTCATAATATTGATTGGTGCAAGGCTTGGGGCCACTAGTAGTATGTGGAGTTACAAGGAGTCCTCTACATACATCATGGGTAGTATGGCAGATGATTAATATGCAATGCGCATTAGCAAAAGTAGATGAAAATTTTCTATTTAGCTAAATCTCCCAGAGGAAGTCAGTTTAAACCAATTTAATATTTGTATGTATCTCCTGTTTAAGTACTGTTTCCATAGATTAGACTCCAAGCTGAAAGCAGTAACAGTAAAAGTGACTTGCCTTATTATTATTATTATTATTATGCAGTTTCTATACTGCATACGTAAATCATATTGTACGTAAATGGCAAAGATTCCAAAGGAAACTTTTTCATTAATTTTGGTAATAAGACTTTTTTCTTTTATTGATTCTGTGGAATCATAAGTGAAGAAATAAAACCACCAAAAGAAAAAAAAATTGCCAGTTTCTTGTCTCCTGTAACCACAGTCAGGATAACTGTGGTGGCAGCACTTCAGACCCAAAAATAAACAGAATTTATTACAATCCTCCAACATACAGACTTTCCATTTATTAGCACAGAAACCTCAGTCCCAAGATGCAAAAATATGAGTTCATGACATAGGTATAGGGTTAACTCCCCATCAGGAGAGCTTCCTGTGATTAGATGTTGTTACCTGTTTTAGCAGGGCTTCTTTAAAACACTCTGAATAGGGGGGCCTTACTTGAATCACACCAAAATAACTATGGCCTTATACAGGATAATTCCTGACTACCAGCCCTACTGAACTCTTCGAACCCCAGGCAACTTAGTGGAGTTAGCTTTGTGTCTTCTGGTTTTGGTTACTGCAGAAGTTCTCTCATGTGTGGTCTCAATCCAGCAAAGGAATTGTTTCAGAATGGCCTGATGTGAAGCAGACTTGCTTTCCTCCCTTCCCAGGGGAGTTATGAGAAAGGGAAAAAAATGAGGGCTTCTCGCTCAGTAAACATAGTTCACTGCAGGAAAATACTGGCTGAACACATATTAATAAAGGAATGGCTGAAAATAAGTGAAGGGCATGAAGAGCAGTCTGCAAAGAGAGTCCTTTCCCGGTAAGCTGGGTGAGTTTTGGGAGGAAGTGTTCAGGACACTGACGGTCTGCAACAGGAGGTCTCAGAGAAAGGTTCTTGCCCAATTTAAAGCTATTCTAATAGTGTTTGCCATATCATTTCAAGAAACTCTTCAAAGATCTACTTTATTTTTCAGATGATAAAATGAAATGGTTTATGCTTCTCCATCTCATGTCAGTTGCATTTCCCTACTAAAACCTTCAAGCTATTTTTACAAGTTTCTTCAATAACAACTGGGTCTTCCAGGGACTTTCCTGATGCAGTCACATGCTCCCAAAAGCAAACAATTTTTCCCACAAGGTTGCTGACATTGCCAGATAACAATTCTGCATCGTCAATGATGATAGCTGCATTTCAGGACATCTAGGAATGTGAGAAGAGCTACAGATCTACTTATTCTCTCCATAATTCCAAGTTATATAACATTCTCTGTGGGAGGTGATGTTCTAAGGAAGAAAGATGTTACAAAACCACCAAAGTCCAGATATTAATTACTCACTTGCAAATAAAGGTTCTGGCTCTGATTGTCTGAAGTAAAAAGTAACTTTTTCCAAGTCAAACAAGGCAACCAATGTATCTTCTAGCATGGCTTGCTCATCAGCCTAAAAAAGGCAAAAGAAAAATTGAAAAGGTCATTTCAGCCAGATGTGTTCTCTAACAGAAACAACATAAGAGAGCAGGACATAAAAGTAACTCAGAATGTTGCACAACATTTCACTGATGCAGTGTATAACCTATTTAACTCCTACATAATGTAAATATCTTTGTTTCTATTGGCACATTCCTCTTTATTACCAGTCCAAGATTATGAAAATGAACGCTATAGTTTCACATAGCAAATAATTAGCTAATTTATAGCTACCATTACTTCTCATGGCTTTGTGAGACACTGGATTATTATATTAATTGCTGGGCCAGAACCAACCAAGTGTTTGTGTGGGGGGAGGGTGGAGGGATAGGTCAAACCCCATGGAGGTGAGGTAACACCACATCCCACACGCCAGACCCTGCGAGTGTCCTGAGCCAACGCCGGGGCAGCTGTCACTTCACAGCAGCCCTGGAGCACTTCAGCACAGCACACCCCCTGCAGCCCCCAGCCCAGCCGTAGAGTGGTTGACGCAGTGGGAACACCGACCCCCATTCTGCCCCAGACCCCCACAATGGCCAGAGGGATGAGAGTCCTGCCTGGGAGGGGTGGCCACAGGGGCCCAGAGCACATAGAAACAGCAACATGTGGCTTCATTTTCCCTTGAGACCTGCCACCTGGCCATGGGTAAGCTGAACTTACACGGGACTCTCTGGTGGTAGCTGTTTTTCTCTTATTCTCTCTCTTTCTTTACTCTTTCTTTTTCTCTTAATCTCCTTTCTTAATATTTTGTGTAACTTGGGAACAAATGGGTTGCATTTTGCTAAATTGTATGGGTGAGCATTTGCTAAGTCAATGCTTTGTGGAATACTTTGTTTTGGTTGTATGTTACCCATTTAGAGTTTTGCCAAGTTCTCTTATTTTCTCCCTTATTTTCTGAAGTTATCACTTAAAGTATCTCCTGAGAAAACATGTGCAGCATCTTCTCTCTATGCTACCTCAAAGTATTAAAGAACCAATGGCCCTTCTAAATAGTCAGTGGGTGAATTTTTTGGAGTCTTGTATGTTTTTTAAAGTAGAACTCCTGGTTGAGCTCATAGCTCCAGGGCTAGGGTCTTACAGGCTTTTAATCAAACAATTCTATGATTATTCTGTAGACAAGACTTTAACACCTTCTTGTGATACCAGGTTTACCTTCTAAAGCAACAGAGGGGAAATGTGAAAACTGAATTCTTTCTAGGGATTTTCTTTAAAAAATGCCATAACTTTAGGATTTCGCTTATGAACAACAGATAAGAGCTCATTGTGCCCGCTCCAAGCACCAGTAATTGAACCAGCAGCTCAGAGCTCGTGACAGCTCAGGGTGCACCTTCACCTACAAAACTCTGCGTGCAAGTCAAGTACGCAGCTATGACAATATTCTGATTTGCACCTATAGTTCAAACTCCTGAGCTAGAGATAGTTAAAGAGATCCAGGATTTCTCAAGACACTTTACCATTTCCATTTTTAAAGATTCAGTAATCTCCAGGTATGGCTACCTCGAGTTAAATATGCAGAGCAATTATAGCAGAAATCAATAATCACTTAGAGTAATTCTATTCCTTATACAACCCTTCCCTAGCACTTTAGGTTAGAAAAAAATAAAAGGAAATCTGAGGCATGCATTTTTCCCCCTTGAAGAACTGAAACAGTAGAAAAGAAAAGAATAATAAACTAGCTGCCCATAAATTGAGAATAAACTATAGTTTACTGAATTATAGAACAGAAAAAAAATCCCATGATTTTCCCTGATCTATATAGTGAAATAGCATTCCCCCTTGTACTTAGGAAAAACCAATCTGCTAGAAATATCTTGTCTCCTGGTTCAATTTAAGAAGAGTGATTTTGTCAGCAGAATAGTCTGAAAACCATACAGTGACATGGGAAATCCTTGCACAACTGCTCAATCTTTACTGAGCTCTGGCCATAACGAGTGTAATTTCCTTCAAATACCCTTGTTTAAATAACACGGATCATTTGTAGGCCAAATAGTCCTGAGAATCTATTGAAAAAGTTGCCTTTAAATTTCCCTTGGTTAAGAACTGTTAGACAGACAAGACAGAAGTTTACTTTCAATTTGACAATGCATACTGCTGGTATCTGATTATGTGAAAATAGCTAAGCAGCACACATTTTGACTACAAAGGAAATCACTATGATCTTGAAAGAAAAATGAAAGTATTCAGTGCTGTAAAGACAACTGTTGCTCCATGGTAACACGACAACAAAGCACATAGAAGACAGGCACTGACTGAATCTACTCTTGAACTCTTAAGGATTCCAGCACTGGGACATGTTGGTGCTGCACAGTGCCAAAAAGCATCCAAGATTCAAGACCTGAGTCCAAGTTCTCCAGTCCCTTCTTCACACAACTCCTCACATAGATAAAGAGCTCTCCTGCTTCTCTGAGGTACCGATTTTATAACTGTAAAGCTGCAGAAGTTGTCCTGACACACCCTGTCCCACACAAGCCCACACAGGTACCTCAACTACCTGTGAAATAGTGGCTCACACTGGCTCAAGTCAGTGCTCTCCAACAATGGCACAGACTAATACTTTATGATTGTGATTTACAAATACCTTTATTTTTATGGGTCTCTTCTGCTTCTAAAGTTTCTCAGGTCAACTTGTCAGCAAATTTGCTGCCGCAATAGACAAGGAAAGAAAAGAACACCTTTGACACTAGGAATATCATCTGTTATTTATGTGGAGTTTTACACAGTATGATGGACTAAATCCGTTGTTTTCTGCAAGCAGCCCCAGAGGCTGAGAAAACTGTCATGGAGCAGATTATGCAGACTGCTTCCTGGTTCTGGTTAGCAGGAACCTGTCTAGTGTGAGAAGCATCTTAAATAGCTGAAGAAGCACTTTGGATAACTGGAGATTAAAGGACTACAAAGCTATGTCCCTTTTTTAATTGTGCCTTAAGCCACAGCTCTTTGCCAAGCCTTGTGAAGAAAGAGCTGATTTTCAATTACACACACAGGCTACAAGGATTTTCCCTAAAACAGAAGCAAAACAGACCAGTTTGTTTAGTCCTTCAACTACTACAGACCTATTGGTTTTTGGGGGGAGAAGGTGATAAAATTAACTAAACCAGGTATTTTATTTATCTTGCATTGTTGCTTACTACAGAATGAAGTTTTAGTTACTGCCTAATACTGCATTGACTCACAGGGAACAGCTACAATAGCAGAGGGGAGTCAAGCGTAAACTCACAATCTGCTAACTCACAGCAAACTGTGTTTGTGGGAAACATACTTCCCATACCATAACCAAACACTTCCCACATCTGTAATCATCTGAATTGCAACTTTTCCAAATAGGAACTAATTAAGTACCAAGATAAGCACAAAGAACACAGAAAATCACATTTATATCTAAGACTGCTTAACTATGTCCCTGGTTCAGGGAACAAACAGGGGCTGCGACCAAACATGCCACATGAGGAGTCTTACCAGGTTTGGTGAGAGCAGGGACTGGAAGTGAAGGAGAAGACCCGCACTGGCTATCTGTTCCAACCACCTTCTGCTGGCCTCCAGGGTCTCCATTTCATACTCTTTGTTGTTGTCAAACATCTGATTTAGGGCCACCATTAGCTGCTCTGAAAACGCGCAGACTGTGGCCACTAGGCTCTGACAGAAGACCATATCTCGCCTCAGTTGTATCTCACTATCTGTGATGGGTAAAAGAGAAGAAGCCAAAATGGGGCAGGAAATTAATTAACAGCAAAGGAACTGGGCTGCAACTTTGTCTAAAAAATCATGTCATTTTAATGTCAAGTAAATTACAAGTTTATAGCTGTTATTCCTAGTAAATAGTACTCCACAATGAAACACTTTAACAAGGAAAATAGAAGAATATTTTCTAATTCTAAAACTACATATGAGTGTGTTTCAAATCTGGAATGTAAAGTATTTCTTCATAAACAATGTATATCTATCCTGTAGATTTTAATGTACGTGCCACCAATTCTGTGTACTTTTGATGTCACAAGGTGATGAACGTGAGTCAGACCTCTTTGCTGCAATATGAGGAGAACAAGCTAGGCACAAAAACATTTACTTTCCGCCAGAAAGCAAGGATACTAAGAAGCTCTTTATATGACTGCATCATCTGGACAACTCCACAACTTCCTCGGGGAGGGCAGATGAAGACTGTCTGCAGTAAAGCTATCAGAACACAAGCTATCCAAATACAACATATATGAATATGAATCTATGAAATAATCACAGAGCAGCATCACATATTCAGAAAGCAGCAGAAATCCATGGTGTCAGCAAAGTCCAGGACAAGTCCCCAGGTACACATCTATGGATCATTAGCAGCCGATTTAAATTAGGGACTAGCTAACCTACCAATTTATTCTGGAGGGCACAGGCATTAGATTAGCTAAAGGTCAAAAGAGATAGGAATGGAAACATATTCTTAATAAAGGACAGAACTGTGGTGATAAATATTCAGTGCTTCCTTCTTCTCTTTTCTGAAGGTCTTCAGGTAATTTTTTTCACTGTGAGCTATTAGGCAAACATCAATCACAATGGTACAGGTAGACTTAATCTTTCCAAGAGCAAGAGAAGATGATCAGGTGATACCAAGGTCTTTCCAAAACATAAAATATTTCCCCTCTCTTCTAGATTCCTCTGCCTCCTTAGGCTTAGCTCCTTTTCCACCTTCTTTATGGAGCTGACAAGAATTTAGATGACTGGGTAAATCAGCAGAAATAATTCTGTACTCAAAAAATTACTCCTGACTTTCAAAATATGCTTTTCTTGGGCTCCAAGTATTTCCCAAAGTAACCTCATTCTGTCTGCTTTCCTTCTGAAATCTTCATTCTTTTCCTCTACTATTGATAATGGTGAACAATCTTTTGCATAATTTCTATTCCGTTTTCCAGCTTCTCAGGACCTTGGGAATGTTTTCCATAAATGGTCAAATCACTACTCTTTCTACATTGTGACTCAATGTGTTTTGATTATTCAAATTAACCTCTCTCTCTCTCTCTCAAACATCTCCAGTTGTGCAAATCCAGTACAGGCAGAATTTTCATCTTTAAAAACTCCACAGATCTTCAGTTTCAAAACTCCCACTGGCTTCTCCAGGGTCAAAAGCTTTCCAGTGTAATAGCAGGGATTTGAGCCCAAAACACATTCTGTCTCCTCACTTTGCTCAATTTTATCTCTGTTTGTCTAACAGCAGCTGACATTCGGTGCCTTCCTCTGTATCGCCTGCTTCCGAAGCAGCCCTCTTGTGTCTCCAACACCTCACCTCTAAATCTCATTTAATACTACTTGAATATCAGATACTGCATACAAGAGCACTCTGGGCCCCTGGTGCAAAAATATTTTTATACAAAATAAACTATAGAATTTACCGACTTAAAAGCCATGCAAGTACGGAAAACTCCTTTAAAAAATAAAGTCTATTTGCTCAGGTCACTTCTTATTTAAAAACACCTGAGGAATTACTAAAAACTCTTCTAATGTTGTGAAGAAATCTGATAACAAATATTATATTCCCCTTGATAAACTGTTGTTGTGTGTCATAACAAAAATAATGAAATAATAATAATGCCTTCATCTTGTGCTGCAAGATGGTTAAAATAATCAGCTTTCACGTTACACTGGACTGCCTACTTCAACACTTATGCACCTACAAGCTGTAGAGAAACAAGCTGTAGAGAAACTTCTGCCATATTATTTTCTAAATACTGATTCACTGACAATTTTGCAGACACAAGTGCCTATTTTGTGTATTTGAAGCTGTGTGCTGTATGGGATTAACATAGAATAATTAGATTCCTTTCAAGAAGGAAGGCCATAAATTTTCTCTAAAGTAAGATAAAAGGAAAGGTATAGGTTAAAATAGTAATGTAAGTCTGGAAACAGATGGGAATGAAAAGAAAAATAGCAATACAAAAAAAATCCAAAAGAAGAAGGACTGCACATGTACTGTGCACAGGCTGAGTGTTTAGTTGTTACTGTATCTGCCAAGATCCAGGGTAAACAACCAGATAAGGCATTTTGCATTAAAAAAAAAAAAGTGCAATGTTTGTTAAAAATGTCTGGAATTGCATTCTTCAGGAATTCTTACTGTGAACACGGGGTAAAGCTGTTAACAGGTTTTATCATATCTGAGATGTTTCCCCGTTCTCTAAACACAGCATTACATCCAAAAGCCAAAAGAAGCTCAAACCATCCATACTGACTTACCCCCGCTCCCAAAACAAGCAAAATTACCTGTATACTCAAGAAGGGCCAAGAGTATTCGTGCCTTCACCTCTTAAAGGAAAAGAAGAAAATATTTTGAGGTCACGGTTAAAAGTGTTTCCATCAACATAATAATGCATTTGCAGTTTCTCATTTTATACCATTTTAACTCCATTATCTTGTGCAGGCAATCCTGATTTATACCTACAAAATAGTAATGATTCTTCACGTAACTGTACCTATGAGTTGATAAATATTTATAATAATAAAAAGCCACAACACTGAGAAAGACACGCGAAGAGGCAGTTGCTACGTTAAAGCACATGTGTACCACCTGGTCAGTGTAAGTCCATCTATGAAGAATTTCAGTCTTAAAACTTTGAAAAACAAGACCAGTTTTCATTGATTCCCACACTACCCCAATTCTTTCTTCTCCCTCTTTTGTATTCTCTTGGTCTATACTTAAAAATCTCAAATTATCCTCATTTTAATGTATACCATAGGATCCAGGAAAAATACAACAGCATTTTCACTTTATTCCCAGGTTTCCATTTTATTTTGCTTAAAAAAAATTCTTATTTTGAAGTTATATGTCTTTATGCTTCCCCCACTCTTTTTTTTTTTTTCTTGGAGCGGGCTGCTTCTCAAAGTTTGCAGGCTGAGGGAAGTGATTCTTCCACTTTATATACCAAAGCACAAATTAAAATGTGTTAACCACCACTGCAAGAAATGGGTAGATCAAAAAGCTGCCATAAAATTAGAGAGTTTCCAACTCCCGGCACATCAGTTGTCCTACAACTACTTTGCACACTTTCACATTGTTCCAAACTTTCTTTCACATACCCAATTTTCTCTGCAGTTCTATTCCAGGCCCTGCTCAGTGGACCAGCAGAGCTGGACAATAAGAATATATGTTCCTGTGTTTCCATCTGCTTGAACATATCTGTGAAAAGCCCAAATCTTCCCCAGACGTGACCAGGCTTCAAAGAAGAAAACTTTTCAAGCCTGGTCTCTACGTGTGCTGTACACACACACTGCAAAAAGAAGTGGCAGTACCCACACTTCTGAAGTACGAGCCCACACAATCTCAAATACAAGCACCAAAACATTTAAAATTACTGGTTATTCTTGAAATTTGCCTGGTCATAGATCTTTGCCTTAGCCTTCTGTCTTTTGATAAAAACCCCACCAACTTACACAGATTAATAACTTAGCATCTTGGAGCCTGAACATAGCTTAGTAACTGAAAATACCGTATAGAGAAATATAGTTTTTATCTGAATAATTTAGATACCCTGAGGCTATTAATTGCAGCTTGTTTTACATAAGATTTGTTGGATCTCTGAATTCAAAAGCATTTGAGGTATCTATAAATAATGACTAGCTGCTTATGAGAAAATTACAGCACACTGCAACTCTGCTCTATCACTGCTATAAGTCTTCTGTGTTTAAAAATATATCCACAGGCAAAAGAGTATTTTTAGGTTATTTGTATAGAGACTTACCTGGGGTTAGAAGTGAACCTTGGATGTCAATCATTTGCTTTACAACAAATACCAAATGCTATGGAAGTTCTCACTCCTTCTTGCTACATGTTGTATGGAAAGAAATAATTCTAGCATTTTCTCTTTAGATTATGATTTGTAATGCAAGATGTCTTCAGCTTCTTCTATTTTTCAACATTGTTTTGTACTTTATTAAAAAACCCACATTATTGTGCTACTCAGATCTTTACCAGGAAAGGCTAGATTTTAGTTTTATTTTCTTTTTCACATCTGAAAATATTTCAAAAATAAGGCTGGGATTTGCACTGCAAGTTTTATGATTTAAATTGACATTCATATTTTTGTACCTTCAATGACTGAAAGGCTCCTTCATGCCTCACTCCTAATTTAAATTAAAATAGACATGAATTTTCTCAGTTGCATAGTATTTCTTGTTTAAACTTAAAATTATTGTGCTAGAAAAACAACTGCACTTCCTTACACCCTTCTGTTGTTGAGTCCCTCCTTCCAACCATCTTGTTCATTTTCCTGGTTCCTCCTTGAGTCATTCCCTGGCTTTTCCTCTTGTGCTTTTTGATTGTCACGTTACATATCTCACCCAGATACAGAATCATGTACCTATATTATTCTTTCTCTATTCAGTGATGGTTCAATTCCTGCCCTGATTCTGCCCTCTCCTTCACCAAAATCAACCACTCCATCTTCAAAGATCTGCCTGCACCAACAAGATATCTTTAGCTTTATTCGTTTAACAATTTAGTAGACCCAGTCACTCCAAGAAATAACTTCATTCTTCTCTTTAGTTACTTATCTCAAGATAAATCCTCCTAGAATCTATATTACTATTTCAGAGAACTCTTCAATTCTAACAACTAGATAGCCTGCTAGGGCTGCCTTTTACTCTAACCATAGAAGAATTTTTCAAATGATATGGTATGGCAAATGAAATGAGAGAAAACAATCTCCAAATATTTTAAGTTTACTGTCAAGGAAGGTTTGATTGTGGTTTTTTCTGGGGTTTTTTTGTTTTGTTTTTTTCTTAATTTGTGCAAACCTTCACGGATTTTGTTTTTTTAAATTGTTCTCCCAATTCCAATCCTAAAAAAAACTGACAGACCAGAGCAATAATTCTCAAGGCACTATGAGTTTTCCCATTTCTTCATATTTATTAAACAAAATAAATAAAAATAATCCTAATACCTAGGACTTAAAACATGCCATCTTGTGAGGCTCCCATGCCTCTTTCTGGTTTAAAGTACCAATCAATCTATTCTAATACATTTTGCAATGCAACAAAACAGCGAATAAAAAATTATGATAGAATGTGGTATTTTCATAAAAAGAAAAATGAGCCAGTTTTCAATATGGAGATGCACTTATTGAAAGTATTCATCCTTACTTTAGCATTGATCAATAATGCTTAAGTATATTTAGAATAACCAGAGTTTTTGATTACAGTTTCTCCCCTTGGTGAATCAAGTTGTATCTGTGGTCTTCTTTGACTCCTTTCTCTTAAACCTACTAGAAGACAGAAATATATCTGCTTTCCTCAATTACTGAAATACTGCCTTTCACTTATAAACCAACAGGAAGATTCTTCTCAAATCCCAAGACACTGGGACAACTTGTTCTCAGAAGCCCAACTAAACAGTCAAATTAGGTGACATCTTTTGGTTTTGTTTTGAATATGGTAAATACGAGGGGAAATGGGGAAACGACTCTGTACCAATGCGTCAGGTTTTTGGCCAGAAATAGGTCAGAGCAGTACTACTGGTTCTCCAAGGTATCCTGACTGTCTGTGAATGCAATGTATGATGGCAAGACAGGAAAGGAAAAATTAAGAAATGAAGACAATTTAGCTGTTAAAAACATTTTTTAACCTGGATTTGTGCTCATCTGATTTCAGTTAAATCCACCTGCTGGTTGTGTCTCAAGTTTAATTCATATAAGCTTAAGCCTGACTAAATCATAGAAGTCTCCCAAAATTTCCTGAGGGGAATAATTCCACCCTGAGTCTTTTCAACAATGAATTACATATAGCTGTCCAAACATGTCCTGGAAACCAAGGCTTGAGAAGCACTTATTCACTTCCATTCCCCTATTTCTTCTTCATGCTATTTGTGTCAGGGAAGCCGCAAGAGCACAGGCTTTCAGGCAACCATTACATTACACCAGCCCCTTGGTCCCCAGGAAAATCAAATTTACGATGAAGATGCGGATCATGATTCCCCAGAGTACTTCTCAGCAAGAAGCATTAATGATCTCAGTTTGGGAGGAGGTGGTGGAATATAAATCAAATTAAAAGAAAAATTACTCCAAGAGAATAGAAAAATGTAAAGACTGATGGTGAATAAACAACGTAAGATGGTAATTTTACCTGTAAACCCATGTATTTGGGTAAGAAGACGGCATAGAAGCCACTTGTAAATCTCTGACAAAAGCTTGGATGCAATGGACAGAAAGAGAGAGCTCAAGAATATTTAAAATTGGCAAACATCTTCTGATACACATTGAGAAAAGAAGGCAAGGCAGAATATGTGCTGCCTTTCACTATTTAGCTCTCTGAATCAAGCACCATTCACAGGCATGTCAGCTGCAATACAGTTAGTTACTGTAACAATATTAACAGAATAAAAAATGTTTAATCCTTATTTCTAAAATACTAGAAAATGGCAGCAGTTTTGTTGTTCTGTAAACATCAAGATTCTTCTGATAAATATCAATGTTACATTATAGTACTATATTTTATAAAAATAATTTTTGCATTATAGAGAGGCAGCAAGTCACTTGCGCCTTGCTTTCCCACAAAATTTCGTCGTAAACCCAAATTCATCTAAATAATCTCAGCTCAATATTGAAGGTATATAGCAATGTTCAAATGGGTTAGGTCTGCTAATTCTATTTATGCCAAGCAAGTTATGTGAAAATGGTCTGGGGTAAGTGGGTAAGGAACACATGTTCATTTTTCCTCAACCATGAAAGAAACTCAGAAAGAACTCAAGAAATACTTGAATATAATTTGGTTTAGACTGAAGATAGGCCTGTAGAAAAAAAGGATTAAAAATATCTATTAATTTTTCACTCAGTGACAGCCACCATTAAACTAAAAGAAGTATTCTTAGTACTGGAGAGTCAACCCACTGTGATTGACTGCAAAAACGGGAGACATTTATTCGACTGTTTTTGTTTTCTAACTCAGGGTCTGAAAATATGATTGTATCTGAAATCAGAGATACCAAAAGTCAGAGAGGGAGGAGTTTGTTTGGTTTGGCTGGTTGGTTTGTGAAAGTTTATCTTAGCAAAACTCATGACAAAGTTCTTTTCCAGTGATCTGATATTTAACAGTTTCTTTATGGGACACCATGGGAATTAGCCCACAAAAGAGAAGCTAAACACACACACAAATAATTTAAAACTAGACCTGACAGAAGTTTTTGTTCCCACAAAGCATTTTTATAAAGAAAATTTTGCTCATTATTTCTGTTTCTTTAGCAAACAGCACAGGGAACGAAGCAGAAACTACAGGCAAGCTATTCCGGAGAGGAAATCCCAGCTGCTTTCTTATGAAGATGAGGGAGAAAGCAGTAAACCTCAGCTCACATCGTCATTTGGTGGTAAAGAGGAGGAGTAGATAGTAACTTCTAGACAGTAGTGGGAGGGAGGTGGAGCAATAGCATGAGCTGAGGGGGATTAAGTGAAAATCATGGCTTTAAGGAGGAAGTGGGGACAGGATTTTAGAGGGATAATGACTCCAGACAATGACAGCGAAGACCAAGATACAGGACAAAAGCTGTCCTGCAGAATTTTCATCTTTCCATTGAAGATACTGGAAAAAAGAGTTTAATTTCAAAAAAAGCCTCAGTTTGGGGTATAAGTCCCATGAAGTTCTGTGACAAATCAGTCAAGCCCACTGGACTTCAGCAGCAACTGAAATAACCTACCACATGCAACATACGGTGCCTTTGTTTTCACTTGTCAGAAGCAGTTGCATCTCTTCCTTTCCCTTCCCTTGGCTCTGTATCATTCACCAAGTGTTTATTTATGATCATGTTGTTCTTACTAACCTTCAACAAATTTTCTGATGCTCTGGGCAAGACTCCGGACGCTGCTGGGGAGGTTCCAAGGGTCTTGCTTGATGTGGAGTCGTAGCCTCTTTGGACAGTTAAGCTTTGGTTCCATTTCCTGCTGAAACTCTAAGCAAGGACAAAAATAGTATTTTTCTGTGTAAACCTCCTGAGAAAAATCACAGTAAGACATTATTTCTTCCTAATTGTTTTCACTGCTCAAGGAGTTATCAACTTATTTAACTCTAGTTAAAGCTACAGTGGCAGATCTGACAGTCAGCTAAGCTCCCTCCTTAGTCTAAGAAGAGAACAAGCAGCACCTCTCTCCAAACATGATTCTTTCTGAACCAGGTACATAACAGAGACAGTGCATGTCTCCTCAGAGTAAATGGGACCCTGGAACTTTTAGAGGCAAAATTATTTCAATCAGAAAATCAAATTTAAACCCAAATTACTCACTGCTAGCTTATCTTTTAAGTAACTGAAGCATTCCTTGTGCAGTTCATGAGGATGATGCAGATCCAGAATTAAATATCTGATGTGTCTGTATCTTGTGTCTAAATGTAGATTTAGTATAGCACATTTTGTTGTGTGAACCTGCTCTAGGTTCATCTTCATTATCTTAGTCCCAAAATAGGAAACAATAAAAAAGAAACACCTCAAAACACCCTGTGCCCCACCCCAAAAATCAACAAAAAAAACTCAAAACCAAACCAAAATAAACCCACAAAACCCAAAACAAACAAACAAAAAACGAATAAAAACACATAGAAAAAAGAAAAAAAGAAAAGAGGAGGTACTGTGGTCCTTCTTGCAAATGCAGTTATGGGATAGTACTTCAGGCTTTGTAAATAACATAATTGTGGTACAGTAATTATGCAGTGCTGATTTCAGTGAGATCTTGATACCCTCTGGCCATCTAAAATCAGTTTGCTTTGCCAAAAGAAATGAAGGATCAGTAAGTCTTCTTATACATATTGATACAACATTCAGCTTCCCACTGAACCTTTTTTTTTTTTAAACTCAGTTCATAAAAAGAAGTCCTTTGTATTTTTCATCACAACCTTATGACTACCACCAGATACTTACTTATATACTTAGACTTAATCAACTATATAAGTGTTAGTAGAGTATCTGAATTTACCTACAGGATATTTTTTTAAAAGCATATATTTGGCATAAATATTGCTGTGACTATAAATTACAGTCACAGATTATTTATAAAACAACTTCAAAACTATTATAACTACAAAAATAATAAAAATCTGATATTAGTAATAAAACAGATCAGGAATGGCTTCAGTAGTTGAGATAAAAATGCAACAAAAACATTTACAATATATAAAACCTGCTTCTTGCTTCAAAAACCTCAGCAATACTACAGTCAGTTCAGAGTCTACAGTTTAGCTGACTTTCCAACAAACCTGAAATTCTTTCATACATTGTGCAATGTATGAAATGCAAAGCGTAAGAAGACAGTTTTCAACTAAGAATTCAGATCTACTTAACATGAATTTCAACAATTATTACAGAATACACCAAGCAACATCAGTTCTTAAACACTCAGCTCACAGAATGGACAGCCATATCCATATACCCTTTAAGCTGCCTTTTGATTCTGATAGCTAGAGTTAAATGTTACCTTGGAGGCCTCGACCTGGTGTAAAGTATTTTGTCTGTTCAAACGCCCTCATCACAGCTGGTCCTTTCAGAAGATTGACAATTGAATCGACCTGTTGGGATCAAGGTTCTGTGAGCAAGATGTATTTTACAGCAACAATTTGAAATTCTTGCTTTAAGAAATATGACTACAGACAAGCAACTTTGCATTCTTTCTTACCTAATGGCTCTAGTTCAAGTAAAAAGCTAGGGAAAATCAGACTAAACTTAAGGATCTGTTTAATTTGCAGGTTTGTACTATTTACAGAAAACTCAAGGAAAATGAGTAAATACATACCATCCCAGTAAACAGTGGAAAGCAAAGTAAAAAGTATTTTCTAAAGCATCTTAGCTCAAACACAGACATTAATATCAAAAGCAAGGAAAATAATCACATACTTGACCAAAAAGATGCTCCAAGCAGTTATGGAGCTTGTCCTGTTTATCATGAGAGATTCGAACACTTATGGGAAGCTCATCACCTGAAAAATATTTTAAAATGAAAAACTGTTCAGAAGTTCCAGCATGCTTTAGGAAAGCTTTGCAGCTTAGATAATTTGCTTTGCACAGAGACTGATGCTTAGGCTTTCAGGATTATAGTAACTGTACTCCCTACATATTTTGCATTTATTAGTCACTCAATGATACAGAAATAGTTCTGAACAAAAGGACTGTATTCAAAGCCCAAATGGTCATGGTCCTGGAAAACCTGTATAAGGTGAGCCTGCTTGAGGAGCGGACTAGACTGGATGATCCCAAAAGGTTCCTTCAAACCTCAACCATTCTGTAACCAGAACACATGATTCTTCTTTGCTGGAGAACACATTAAACACCAGACTAAATGTCTAAGTAGTGTGACCCTAATGTAGCAGACCACAGAGTAACTGAAATGCATTCACCATAGAGTTTCCATAGGGACTCTGCAGACAATACACAGTCTTAATGTTCTTACTAATTAAATGGTTATGAGAATTTAATAATTCAACAAAAACACAACATCCAAATCCTGTATTTGATAGAAGTTCTTAATAGAGCATACCACATCATTTCCTAAGAGAGTACAAAGGAGAAGGACTCTCTTAGGTCATTGTATTGTCACTCGTTCTCTCAGACAACAGGTGATGCAACCCAAACTCTTTCAAAACCTGTGAAAAATGGAGCTATGTCCTTCATCCTTTCCTCTGTATTTGCTCAGCTCTGAAAGTGTGTATCATTTCTGGAAATGAAATTCTGCCTTTTTCATCTTATTCTGCATTATTCACAAGCTATCTCAGATATCTTGTATAATATCTTAATACTTTCCTGTCCCAGCTGAAAATACCTCTCCTGATACAACCAGCAATAAAAATCTGCCTTTTTTATGGCCAAGTCTCACTGGTGGCTCACATTCAACTAATACACCCAGTTTTTTCTTTTCCTAAGTTGTTCTCAAATGATAAACTCCCAGCTTAGAGCAAATATTTTCTTGTTATTACTCCCTGAGTATATGACCTTGTACTCCATGCAGTTAAATCCCACCTCATTCCTATCAGCAGCTGCATTTATTTAAATTCAATTTGTCACAGCATAAACAAGAATGTGCTTCTATGTGGTCTCACATTCCTTCCTACAAACATACACAGCTATATCCTGCCCTCTGGGTGCTGACACAGTCTGGGAGAGCATTCCACACTCACCTAAAATGCTCCTTGCTCTGTGCAACGTAATGCACTCTCAAGGTCAAGACATGAAAGACATTAAAAGCAGTGCCTCCAAGAGCTCTAAGAGAGTCTATTCACAGAGACACTGGAATGTTGCCTCTCTTTCACAGAAGGACTCTTAAGTGCAGCACTAGCTAGGAAGAAGCAAAATTGTGCACTTCTATTACCAAGGAGGATGCAATTTTTAAAACAAAACCAATAAAACTGCCAGGCAAATTAAAAGAATAAAATTGAGTAAAAGTAACATCATAGACTCATAGTTGACTTTTCTAAACATACCTGAATCCATTTCATCACTGTGAAAATAAGAACTGCACTGACTGCTACAAATGCTGGTGAAAGAGGCAATGGAGTTCCTATTGCTGTTGCAATCACTTGAAAAGAAAATACAAAAAAAAAAAAATAAAGTTATGTCCTTTAACACAGGCCTGTAACAAAGTTATGGACATTCTTTCCCTTTTCCCCTCTTAAATTTAATGATGAGATGGTCTGTGTAATTCTTCATACACAATAAAAATCCCTGTGCTTAGGCTATCATTTAATTTGCAATCCTACTAGGACTGAGAAAATCAGATTCCCAAAATACATGCTTCAATTGTCTCCCTTCACCTTGCATGTGAACAATTACTTGCAGAATGGTAATATACATCATCAGTGCAAGACAACCAACTTTTCTCACATGAATGGCAGTTTTTGAAACTGTGGCCCCAAATGTTTTAGTGACTCTACATTTACTTCTGGTCCATAGCTAATACAAATGTCAAGACTTTATGACTTGAAAAAGAGACTCCCGTAATGGGTTTACAAGAGATTTGCTCCACTTGAGTAGACCCAAAACTCAAATTGCAAACTCTTTTCCTTGCCAGCCAAAACATAGTTTATGATCCCATTTCTTCCAGCTGTCCATTTTTTAGAGATGTATAGACATTTACATCTGTCGCTTTGGTTAAAATTTGTATGAACATAAAGTGTCACCCCCACTGATCTAGTAAGGAGATCTGGGGACTGAAATTTGCATTTTTAATTCTCTTTTCTCTCAAAATAAATTCTTCTGTATAGAATATACATGGAGAATATACCTACTCCTGCAGCAAAGCCAGAGTAAAACTATACTTTTATACTAAAAATCCTGTGAAGATAAATTTGAATTCGAAGTCTTTGGAGTTATTTAGCCCCATGAAGATCATTTAGTTTCAATGCAGGAAAATGCTGAAGTAATTATCCAGCAGAGGGAGTCTTAAAAACCCAAGTGAATGCAAGATAATGCAGAAGTGTACCTAAGGGATGTTTATATGTAATAATCTGGCTTTTGTTATATGAATTGGGTGTACCCATTCTCCAAGATATACATATCCATACTTCCTATGCTGCTGCAGTTACACGTGTACTCACGTGCTCCCTATTTTTTTCTTTATTTTTGTAGATACAGAGGTGACCTTTTACTGACTTAAACATACTGACTTACATTTCCTAAGGCTAAGGTATATGTTTTGGACCTGAAGTCAACAAGATAATGGAATAGGATAAACACTTAAATGAAGCAATATGATATAATTACTATCATAACCATTAAGTAGATGAAAAGACATCAGTAACAACATGTTCCTAACTGAGGGAGCAGAGTCCCAAGGAGTATTAAAAATTTCTGGCTGGATATTAAGAATGTTTTTAACTAACTCTATTCACTTAGTAAAGTCTCCAAAGGGAAGATGAAGGTTAATTAAAAATGGATTGTGCAAAGCATGAGAAAATAAAACACATGAAAATGAGAAACAGATTAGATGTATTTGCTGTATCATTCTGCATGTTTATTATGCTGTATTATAAGATTTAGAAGGAGACCCTACACAAAATGAGAGCATTCTAAATGGCTGAAATTAGCCTAATAGTTCTAATAATAATCATTGTGACATTAAGGGATATGAAATTTTAAGTATTGACTAATATTATTATTTAAGCAAAGAAACAAATCATTCTAATCTTACTCCAACACTTGTCCTAAATGCATAAATTTTATGGTTATTCTGCATATGGAACCATAGCCTTTATTATTCCTAAACAGCCAGAATGGACTATAAATTACTGCAATCAGAATAAAGCAAATATTTTGAACAAAGAGACACTCATGTCCTGGGTCACACCTTCCTTCTCCTTAACCAAATCTTGGGCCAGCTGGGAAACCTCCCAAGAGGAGCAAGCACAGATCACTGGAGCACCTCCTGCTCAGTCAGTTTGACACATTAGAGACATGCAGAAACCCCTAAATGGGCTTCTGCTGAAACAGCACTGTTCTTGTGTGTTCACTATTCTAAGAGCAAGAGGGATCTGTACAAATATCTCTACATTTATTTCTGTTCAAGATCATGTTTCTGTTTTTACTCTGACCAAGAGTTCCTATCTACCAGGCTGCCGTAATCAAATATCAGATTATGAAAGAGATCTCAGCACCACACGATTCAGTAGAAAAATGATGACCCTATTGAGATTCTACTTTCTGAGAATAATAATGAACTATGATAATGAACAAATAATGAACTCTTTTCTTACTTGCAGCTACAGTTTTAATTTAGATTTTAGATTATGTAGATAACCAATTCTCTCTACGCAACAGAATATAATCTATGTAAGAACTATACTTCCTATAATTATTCCCTCCTTTTGAAAATTCTTTGTATTTTCATTCACAGTAAAACCAATGTATTATGAATTCTAGAGGTGAGTTGATGCTACAATATTTAGTGAAAGAAGGTAAGGAATGTACGCTGAAAACCAGTACTTTTTTTTCTTTAGATCAGGAAGACTGGTAGCTCTGTGATCTTGCTTTCCATGGCAGATATTTGGGTTGTTGTTGGAGATGTAATAACAGAAGTTATTTCTGGTTTTTAGTAAGACTGGTAATCTGCAGTGAAGCTTTACCTCTCTTGTTGAGATATCCTAAAAAGGTTTGGGATACCAACATATAATAATGAATCTATACTCATAACAGTTTATTTTACACATCTTGAGGCTAGTTATTCCTCTGTTAGACAACTCAGTCACTATATTCTGATAGTCTTCATAAACACTTGGTAGTCTACAAACCTCTAGGTTTGATTCAGTTGACAAATAAAAATATTATTAGTAAGTTACCTGTAAGAATCCCTATTACTGATGGTATCATGACCAGAATCTTCTTGTTCATCACCTGTCACACTGAAACAGACCTTTTTCCCATTCCTTTCACCCTTTTCATTATCACTGTCTGCTGGTATTAAAGGCTCAGGTGTTTTACGTTCTGATTTAGGAGAATATGTTATTGAAGAAAGAAGGCTGCGAAACAAACAAACAAAGATATATTCATGTTTTTCAAATGTGAGCTATCAACAGGACAAAATTACTGATCACCATTCTCCAACTATTACTCTATAATATGTGAACATCTTAATTCAGTCCATATCTCTTTGAAACAAAGGAAAGAAGTGACAGATTCCATTGTTAACAAGTCTAACAGCAAAAGCCATTAGCTTTACTAAATACACAATCATGTTTGAAGGTAATGATTCCAACTAAGGAAGAAATACAGCATATTTTTGAACACTTAAGAGTCCAATTTTATACTAACATTACTATTTTTAAACATCAATCATGTACTTCTTGGCACAAATGAGGAAAACACAGTAAAGAAACTTCGCATCACAAGGTATTTTACTAGGGCATTGGGAGGATCTTTATTAACATCTCTGTGTGCTTCCTGACATTCAAAGTGAATTCAAAGCCATTATCCCTAGTAAAACTGATGATAAATATACAATTGTCTGTGACGAGCACAAAAGTGACATCCAACCAAGAGGAGAGAACAGTGCAGACTGCTACTTTTAGAACATACACAAATGCTGGAAGCAAAAAATTCATATTCTTGGATGATTAACTCATACTGTGATGTTCTAATTTACTTTCAAGATCAGAACAGTTATAATGGGCAATTGTCCTTTAATTTCTATTGCTCAAACACTCCATTAGAATGACATTTTCAAACTAATATTTGAATTTTTTTGCAAAAACTTCCTTTTAACTGTCCGAAACAAGAAGACAATGAAGGAAGTTTTTTAATTAGACACAGTAGCAGGGTTTATTGATGGATCTGTCAGAGTGGTCAGCTGGCAAACTTTCTACCAAATACACAGTAGGATTCAAACTTGTTAGACCTTTTTGTTGCACATAATTCTTACTTCTGGAGGGAAGAGACAGATAGATATTTATCCCACATACAGGTAAAGATACTGATCTGGACTCTAAAACATCGAAAAATACTGAAGATTTAATTTCACTGGACTTGAAACCCACAAATCCACTAGACTGACATCTTTTGGGCTACAAGATGGCTTAACATTTCGTATCAGTGTGAAATCACAACTCAGTTCTTCCCAATCACTGGTTAGCAGGGTTACATGAGGAAGGGAAGATAGATGGGGCCCATATTTTACATTAGTGTTCAGCGTCCAAAATGTGCTAGAGTATGTGAGCTCCTGAACTTGTTCTAAAATAAATGTGTTATGAAAATGCAAACCTTCGGAAATCAGTTCTTCATACCCATAAAACTTATTTTCTGAACACAAAAAAATTCTAATCCCTTCTAAAAGGGATTAGAAAAATTCGTGGCAGATTCTAACACTGTTCTTAAACCCAAAGTTCCATTTCAAGAACACCATGTAGTCCTGCATGTTAGAAGATCAGACGAGATAAGGACAAGGATTAATCTATACTTTTAGTTGTTCTTGTGTTCCCATTATCATCCACTTTGAAAAGTAAAACAGGCTTTGGGCAGATTTATTCTGGTAACTTCTTGTGGATTTTGTCGTTGTAAGAAAACAAGAGTAAGAAACAAGCCTAATGAACTGCAATTTGAGTCCTGAAAATATCTTCCCCTGAGTAATTATTTGTCAAGACACAGACAGACTATTATATCCTCTTCTTTTATGTGACTGTTAAGTCACTGCTGCCAAGAGCTCAGTAAAAGACTGATTAAGGTAGCTGGAGCTTTTCCTAAGGGAGCATTTCCCTTTCTCTCAGCAGCCAGGCACTTTTTCCTAAGGAAAACATTTTTGCTGAACTACCATGAATGAAAACTGGAACTTTGGATAA
Source organism: Campylorhamphus procurvoides (assembly GCA_013396655.1). Taxonomy (NCBI): domain Eukaryota; kingdom Metazoa; phylum Chordata; class Aves; order Passeriformes; family Dendrocolaptidae; genus Campylorhamphus; species Campylorhamphus procurvoides. The sequence continues at coordinate 686,057 of WBMV01005052.1, forward strand.
CAGAGTTCATGAGCTGGTAGTTCCTGAGCTCACTGAAGTGCCCTTAGAAACCCAGTTCAGGGAGTTCAAAACACGCAATCCAAAACCTGGATGCAACCTCTGCACAATAATCATCCTTAAATATACTTTTATTTATATTGTTTTCCCTTAATTTATAACAAAGTCATTTCGTAGTCCAATTTTCCTGACCATGTGATACCATGGTCCTATTTTCTGCCCCAAAAAAATTATAATAATGAGGCTTGCTTATTCTCCTTATAACAAAGCAACTTGGTAAATAAAGACAATTTTATTGTTGCTATGTCATGACAGAAAACAGTTCTACTGTCCTTATAAAAAATTCCAGGATTGATATGTCCAAGCATTTCCTCCTAGTTGTTGAAGTACAACTATTTTTAATTAAAGCACAACTGTTGGCTTATCCTATGTTATTATTGTATCTTTTGTTTCTTAGAAGTCCTAAATTTTTTCTCAAGAGATAATGAGTAGGTCTAACTATGTTTTAATATAATATACCATTTACTTCTGAACTGCTCTCACCCAAATAGATAGACCTGGCTCCCCTCTTCAGCACTTTCAAGCAGGTCCCTTGGCTATTCTGATTCCTGTATAGAACCACTTTTCTCCACAGTAATTTCACACTGGCAGTCCACTCAAAGTCCAGGAGGGATAAAGCATTAACAGTCTCAGTCTTACAAACAGGCAAAAGTAAAACTTGTTAAATAAACCTGCACACCTTATACAAGACCTGCTACTAGGTCAGCGTACAGGAAATTTTGGAAAGAAAGCAAGCAAACCCTTGTGTTTACAGTCATAACTGTATGACTCTCCAAATGAATATATGCATGTATTTCTACTTCTGTACACACAATATATAAATATACATATGTGTATATTTATATATGTAGATATGAAAGAAAGGTTCAGAATTTCCTGTGCTTTTGCATCACAGGCTCAAGGGAGTGGAAAGGAAAGGTGTGGCAGACTGGCAATTGGAACTTCCTGAAATACTGACAATTCCATATACAATTTTCTGACTTCCTTGAGGAAGAGTGACAACACAGGCTTTACAGACAGTAATTTTTAATTGCACCCCAGCACTGAAAGTATTGTGAATTTAAGTAACTGACTTATAAATCTTCAGCAAGAGAATCAGCAGATATAAGTAAAGGCAGGGAAAACAACATTTTCTTAAAAATATTCAGGCAACTCTTGCTTTCATTCCCATTGCAGTATGTAAGACACTACGATTACTTATTATTAGGTATCTATTACATTACTATTAGAACAGTAAAAAAAAAATCTCATACTTAAGTAACCATGAACAAACGAAGCACTCCACAGTCTTCAAGATAACAGGAGAAACTACTTTTCTGAACTGGAGACTGTAAGAAATTGGCTTTTAAACTGAAAAAATTATGCTGTTTGTATATTCAAAAGGAATAATTTCTGACACTTGCTACATGTGGGATCTTTTGAACCTGAAATACTTCTTACCCTTCTTCATCCTTATCCCAAGCCAGCATAGAGCCCAGCAGTCAACCCACCTATCTCACAAATGAAAAAGAAAGTTATAAATCCTTGTCCTGAATTAGGACAAACTGGGATGCCAAGTGTTCTAATCAATCAAGGGTAGCTCTGCCTAGATCCATAGTTCTTCATTAAGGTCAATTTATTTTTGAAAAATCTCTAAAAATTTAATACTCTTCCTATAGGTGAATAATGCCTTACCTAAAATTCATCAGTGGGACTATTCAGCAATACCTGAAGAGTTCAATAACAGTTATTTTTATACATCTGCCCTTTGTTTCGGTACTTAGTGAAATTTTAGATGACATGTGTCCCTCATTTTTCTCACAGCAAAATGTTTAGCTTTTCCACATTCCAGAGAAAATCTACAAACTAAACTGTGAAAAAAAGAATCAGGGATGCCAGAAAAACATAAATATAATACGACCTACACTTAAGTTCTTTACCTTATTTCAGTTGTATCAGAAGTCAACATTGATTCCTACACTATACAAAGACAATACCCAGATTTATCGTTACCTTCCATAAAAAAATTAAAGGCATGTCCAGATGTTAACATTTACTTACTCATCTATTTGACAGACACATGTTTCCACCTCTTTCAGTGCAGCTTGTAATTTCAATAGCAATTTTTGATAGACATCTTGTGTTTCTAAATCTTCTTCTTTTAGGAGATACCTCAAACCATGGCCTTCTTGCTGGCCAAGAGACTGACCTGAAGGGGCAGCCATAGTAGTAATGGTATGTTGGACATAAATCATGGGATTCAGTTTACCTGGGAATAATCCAAAAAGATTACATCATCATCTTTTTTCCAAAATACATTCTGAATTTAGTAGAATACCTAGCAAACATTGAAATATTTTCCTGCCTAGAAATGCATGAATTACTGAAATTTGCATTGTATTTGCATATCAGAGTCAAATTATTTAGGAAAAAAGTTAACGTGAAATTACGACTAGCCTTTATTATGCTTCAAAATAAACCTAGGTTTTGAAAGTAGAGTGATTTCACAGAAACTCATCCTTAATTTTCATATTTGGGCCATAAACCTAAACCAGTTACCTTTTAAGACTCTCAATCAGAAGCACTGGAAGTAGTTCTTTCAAGCTCAACTGACTTACCTTGATCAATGTTTTTATTTTCCTTTTCATGGGAAGAATGTTTTCTGCTGTCTAACTGCACACCAAAGGCACTACCAAGGGAAGTTGAGGTCTTAGGGTAAGACACTTCCATCACATTGATATGGCAATTGGTTGGACAGAAATCACTGCTGTGAAGTGGTGAAATCTTTGACTTAGCTTGTTTGAAGGTAGGCCAAGCTCTGTTTTTTAGAACTCTTGAAAACTAGAAGTGAGAAAGAAAACCAGATTTTGATTAGTAGCTCTTCATGTGTCAGCACTTGGTTGACAACACTTGTGTATCTGACTGGAAAACAAAAGCTTAAATTATTTCAGCCATCCTTCATTGACTTTATAATTTCTGGCTTTCTCTACAAGGGAAAGAAAAATACTTTTCATTTTATATTTTTAAGCGTTGTTTTTTGAAGTAAATTATATTTTAATATGCAAATAGCTTTGCAACAAACAAATATAATTTATTATCTTATAATTTAGTATCTTTCTGGAGAGAAAGTCTGGAACTGCTTTATGATCCAGTGCTCTACTGCATGCGGCATTTATAAACACCTGCTGACATAGATCTATGTCAACGTCTTGCAAAAAATTACGGAATTTTTGTCTGAAGCTATAAAAAAGACAGAATTGGAAACTATGAGTTCTGAATTTCATATTTAGGAAGGGTGAAGTCTTCTCTAATGATATCTTGGGCTGCACTAGGAGAAGCATTGCCCACATGTTGAGGGAGGTGATCCTGTTCCTCTCCTCCGGACTGGTGAAGCCACACCTGGTGTACAGGGTCCAAACTTGGGCTTCCCAGAAACAGACAAGGGCATGTTGCAGAGAGCCCAGTGAAAGGCCACTAAGATGATTAAGGGACTGGAGTATCTCTTCTACAAGAAAAGGCTAAGAGAGCTGGGACCCTTAAGCCAGAAGAGAAAGGCCAGGGGGAACCCATCAATGCATACAAATACCTGAAGGGACGGTGCAAAGAGGACAAGGTAAAGCTCTTTTCAGTACTGCCCAGCGCCAGGACCAGAGGCAATGGTCACAGAGTGAAACACAGGAGGTTCCCTCTGAACCTCAAGAAACACTTTTTCACTGTGAGGGTGATCAAGTACTGGCACAGGTTGCCCAAGGAGGTTTTTGGATCTCCCTCCTTGAAGATGACCCTGAGCAACCATCGCTAGGTGGCCCTGCTTAAGCACAGCTGGCTGGACAAGATCTCCAGTGGTTCCTTCCAACCTCAACCATTCTTCTATTTCAAGTGATTCTAGGAAGCTGACAAACACTAGCACATAAAAACTGCAATCACCACATTTTTCAGACTTCCCTAGTTCACTACTTTTTCTCCTCCCACCATGTATCAACTCAGCAATGAGGTATGTTTTTTTGCCCCTCTGTTTTACGGTCTAATTCTAATACAGTGCTCAGCCACAACTCCTTCACTCTAACATCTGATTTTTTGTGCAGAATCTTGAATAGCTTTAGAGTTTTTTTGTTTTTAAAATGAAAAGACGTCAACCCAAAATGGTGAAGACTGAACTGCACTAAATTTGGACACTCAGAAAATTCACGCACTTCAGAATCATAAAAGTCATTCAATCAAGCTCTTCCATTGGAAAAGAGACTTGTCAGTCATGAGTAGGATTTTTCTCAATATGTGTCTTTTTCAGTGCAGTTTGTTGCTAGGACAGAGTTTTTTTTCTGGCAAGACATAATCAGTTCCAAGTCCCCAGTATTTTAATCATAGTATCTCTCCAGTCAAAATATTACACAGACCTACCTCAGCTCATGCTGAGGTATATAAGAATATTTTCAAAGTTGACTTGCAAAGTTCCTTCATTAATAAATGTCAGTATAAATTCAGTCAGACAAAACACTTCAGTTGAACAAAGGCACATCCCTTCTGCAAAGTACCATGGTTTTGTGCTGGGACTTAAATTTCTGTTTATTTTGGTGCCATATTACTTCAGCCTGATGAACATTTGATGGGTTAATTACATTTAAATCTTTAGATCACAACAAGATCTGGAAGGCTGCAAGAAATCCAATTATGGAATTGTTCAAAGGCTGAAGAATGTACAAATTGCTAAGAAGGGCACTAAGGACATTCAACGATGAAAATGTTTCTGCAAGCAGTACATATTTCATGTCTCAATCTCCCACACATCCTGCTCCACAGAGACCAAATGCCTGGCTATGATTTAATCAGGTCATAAGTCAGGACCAAAATTCTTTTCATATATGTGTTGAGAAACATCTGGGACTCATGGCACTGGACTCAAGGTCTATTAGGAGCAAAATGTTCTGATAATAATAATAGTAGGGACTGCAGAAATCTACAAGACTTCTATTTATATAATTCAAACTTTCACAGTGAAACCAGGAGCCAAGCTGGGCTCAGGCCCTCCAAAAGTCTCCTGTAACTATGGTTACCTTTACCTTGCCAAGAAAACCATGTATCTATTCCTGAAATTCACTGCGTTACTAATTGTCATTAAAAGCCGTTACTGTGAAACTTCAGATTTTTGAGTAGATGAGCTTGAAACTCCAGTTTGTAACAGCAATATCTGCTTCTAGACAGCAAAAGAACTAGGCAAACTTCCTCAAGGCTAGTTATTTCACATCCAGCAAACACAACATAATTTCATTTATTGTCTTGGCCTCCTGTACAGAGACTGTATTTCATAGTCACATCTTTTAGCTACAGAAAATGTATAAACTGCCTACCTGTTACTTGAACTCTAGTTATTAATGTGAAAACTGATGAATTTTGTTCTTAAAAAGGATATTTTGATTTGTATCTGATTTGGAAACACAGAGGTTTGTAATTCAGCCAACAAGAGAGAGACAGATGTTTGCTAATGCAGTGTCAGAATCCTTTTAATGTCTCCGTTAACTCAACTCAGCTTACTCTTTCCTTGTCAGAGAACACCCTAAAAAGTCTTTGACAAGCTGTTTCTTGGCCTTCATCCTGCTGAAGCTACAGATATTCCTAACAGTTCTCTCTACTTTTCCTTTGAAAAATAAGAAAACATTATCCACTCTTTTCCATGCAATTTTTAGAAATGTGTGAAGCTTCTACATTCAACTTGTAAATGTCAAAACTCAGATCCACAACTGAAGTAAGACAGGTCGCAGCCAGTTCTTTGGAGTCATTCTGAGCCTACTTCAGAATAATTCCATACTCCAAAAATTAGGTTATATGAGAGAGGAACTAGGAGCCTGGATGAGAAAATAAGTTTGCATTAACAAACTGGCAAACGGTTTATTCCTTTATGCCCTGCTTGGTTAAACTACAGAGAAATACACTGACAGAAACTAGAGGTCATAGTCTGGGTTATTTATTCATTCACATATCATGAATTCAAATCTCAAGCAGATGAAAGTCAGCACCTTCTCCATTTTTCTATGCTATAATGCTTTATTAACCCAAGTCAACCTAATGATTTACAGAGATTAATAGTCATGCTAGAAAAAGTCATACCAATTTGAAGGGCATAAAAAATGAATATAAGGGTAACAATTTGGTATTTAAAACTAAGATGCAGTGGATGGGAAAAAAAACAATTCTGCTGTTATTGCTTCATTTTTTGTTAACATCTGCAAATTCACTAGAGTATTGGTTTAAGACATTTACAAGAATGACGGGCCTTTTGTGAAAATATGCAGTTGATTGTATCTACAGCTGAACACAGTAAACAAGAAAAGATAGAAAATAACAATAATGACCATCATTTCAAAACAATTGATGCAATTAATTAAGGCATTCACGCCTCAAAATAGCTAAATTTTCAGCCTCATTTTTGCCATTGCAATAGACATTTGGAAGAGTTATTCAAACTGTATGTACCACATTCCCCTGTTTTCCCCTTAAAAGACCAATATAACCAAGCTTAGGACAGACCAGTCATACCTTTTTGTAACTAGAGATTCTTCTGTAGATATGCTCAATTTTCTCACTGCAAATGACACTGAATTTACTGTGAAGCTCAGTGGGGATCACTTCATTTAAGGAATTGAGGCTGTTACAATTCTGCACAAAATGTTCATCACTTTTTGCCAGTGCTTCAAGAATCTAAGATAATAAAAACAAAAGCAGTATATAAAGAAATTAAGTTGACTAAAATTCCCCCTTAGTTAACCCCCTACTAACCATCTCTTACAATTAAAGCTGAAAGGCCTGATATTCAATTGCCTTTTAATATTACAGCCAATGGTGCATAACAACAATGAATGAAACTTGGGAAGCGAAGAGGTTTCTTTAAATCTGTTCCCTGCAAAGTTATACTCATTAATGCTTTTATCTGGCTTCTCACGACATTTGTCTGATAATGAATTTGCTACTAATTTCCCACTACTATAACTACCATGGCTCCTCTGAAATAGATTATCTGCTGTATTTACTTGATCAGCACGTATTATGCAAAGCTGATGAATTAATTCATTCCCTGTAGCAAAGCCTTGGTCTGGCAGTATGAGCAATGCTAACACATTGAAAAAGCGTACCAGAAAACTGAGTGTTATCCTCCTGTATGTTCTGCATACAAAACCAGGAAATAAGGCACAGAATAAGCTTTAGTGCCCAGGAAAGACTGAAGTCTTGATATGATGGAAATAACACCAGCAAATGGTGGTGAGAGAAAACTAAACAAAAGGCATGTTGAAGAGACAAGGGTCGTATATAGCCCTTTCTTTTTTTTTTTTTTCCCAGTTAGAGCTGCATTTCAGGCATCCAAATTCACTGTGCTATGGAAGTTGGGAGGTGCCTATTGCTGGTTGGGTCCAACTCTGGAGATGTGTTCAAAAAATACACCCAAAATAACTTTCTAACAATAGGACAAAAATACAGATTAAGGTAAGAGACCTAAATAAGAAAAGGCTTGCAATATTTTAGAGATACTTAAAACCAACCAAACAATAGATACAGTACTGATCCATCATGGGGCTTATCACAGAATCATGGAATATGCCCAGTTGGAAGGACTGACAAGGATCATCAAGTCCAACTCCTGACCATGCACAGGACCATCCCCAAGAGTCACACCATTTGCCTTGCCTGTTATTCAATTCTGCTGCAGCTCATTACTATACTATTCACCATCAAAGACATAAGATATGATTTATAAGCTTCACAAAAGAGTTTAGGGAAAAAGCCCAACATACAAAAATTCCAGAGTGCAAAATCTGAAGTTTTCAAGAAGTCAGAGATTATAAAGAGATCCTGCCCTCACCAGCTGAATTAAGGTAAGCCTTTAACTCTTCTGTTACCATGCTTAGTTACTGTATTAAAATACTTCAGTCACTTTGGTCACACTTTTAAGCTTCCTTTATGTCAGTTTAATTAATAATACAACTTTAAATACTTTAAATGGAGGGGTTTTGCAGCTGTGCTTTAAAAGAATTGCATTCAAAGCCAGTAACTTCTGCAGCACAACTTTGGATATTTTCTCATCTTAATAATTAACACAGATGTGCACAGTATAGGAAATCAGTCCAGAATTACTTCACTCCCCTATCGCATATGGCGCAGAATACAGTTGTTTAAAAATGCAAAGCAACAATAAATACACAGCAAATAAAGACACATACAGAGAGAAGCATAAGACTACAATGAACACACAAAGAAGTTTATGTTTAGAGCATTTCAAACCATTCGCAGTTATATGTGAGAAGCACCACTAAAATTCTTGTTATTCTCTTTTGAGTTGAAATCTGATTTTTCTACTAATGAACCTTTTGTAGTCGTTTAGATCATTAATAGCTCATACAAACTTAATATTATCCTAAAATCATCATATTATTTCTCCTTATTATTTTTAATAACTTTGACGTATTTAAATAGTCAACCTAAACGCTAAAGAAGATGACACTGCAATATTTAAGGCCAGAATAAGTGTGCTGGAAGTGCTTCTTAACTACTTCATATACAACAATGGAAAAATATTTTTTAAGCAGCTAGGAAATAACACCATAAACATTTTATATGAAATAACTACAGCAAGGATTAACATCTTTCAGGTCATTGACTTGAAGCGTTGACTAGACCAGCTTTAGCAAATCTCATGATGTTGCTGCAAGAAGCAACTTCATTCAAAATGTCAGAGAGATTAAGGTGACCAATTATAAGGTATTAAATCAAATACACATAATTCTAGGAATAAAAAAGACACATGTTGCTCCACTGGTCTTCAGCATAATAAGAATTAACACATACAAGAAACCGTTTCATACCTTTGCAGTCAAGCTGAAAAATCCCTTTGGTTCAATCATTTTTTCCAAGACGTGGCACTTTATTCCAGCTGTGCTATCATACTCATAAACTACTCCATACTCCAGATGAACATTGTCAACAGTCAGACTCACATGATCTTTCTTCCCATCAATTATTGCCATAGTGTTAAATTTGTCAATTACCTCTAGAATAAACAGAGTAACAAATCAGTTGACAAGTGTAGGTCATTAAACAAACTAAAAAGGCCACAGGCAAACATCTTAGAAACAGGTACATTCTGATAATTTTATTTTAAAATGTTCATCAAAAAAACTGAATAATTTAAAAAACAACAGCTTTATAGATGCTAAAATAATGGACTGCAAAACAGGCAGTAGTCTCTCTTCACAGTTATTGAAGGGACTAATTGAATTTCATTTATAATCCAGAGATTTAAAAAGGCCCCAGAAAAGGGAAAACTGAGAATTTCTAAGTAAACTAGAAGAAAGTTACCATGAAAAGTGTCAACATTCAGAAATGAAACCACAATACCTGCATTTACAAAAAGAACATAAATACAGTTCATGTGTTAACTGTCTCTTTAATTACCAAGATGTGTAAGAATGCAGTTTTATCTAAATGTTAATTACCTGAAAACAATCTGAAGGATAGCTGTTTTGTTATTTCTCATGCAGTAATGACTAATGTATCTAATTTGCCATAGATTATTACTAGTGCTGAAAACAAATCAGGTAATTCCTAGGATTATATATTTTACAAATGAAAATGGGACAGATTTTCCCCAAAGAGTTCACAGCAGCTTTTTCTCTAAATGGGAAAGGTAATAATTTTCAGAGAACAGCATGTTAAATGTACATGTATAGAATACATTAGAAAGCAAATCCTTGATTAAAACACATTTTACCATCTGCTCAAAAGTCCTTCTTTGAAAACAAAGCCACTGCCTGTATTTTCCTTGCTACTACACCACCATTCTGAGCAACAACAAAATCAAGCAAGCATCACATACCTTCCACTTTGCAGTCAAAGGCATCGCCTCCATCATCTCCAGAGGGTTTCGTGTTTGTTTTCTGAAGATCTTCCTGTGCACTCTCAATGCTGTTGTAAACCCACTGTATAGAATCTTGCTAAAAAAAAAAAACACAAACCAAAACATCTAGCAAAAGCTTTGTAAGTGCAATTGATAGCAACTATTTCACTGTTCTGAAGCATGAAATAGTTGTTTTAATTCCCTGATTTTTATCAGCTCTATTTCCTGCTAAGTTAAAAAATAAAATCGAAAATTACAGAGAACTTTGGCATTCTATAAAACCATCCGCAGAATTTTGGCAAGTTATTTTTTTTTATTTCAGAGTATACTGTCACACGACACTATGAAATCTGTGAGAGCATGACATCCATCTTTTGTGTCTCTGCCAGAAATAATTTAAGACATTTTAAATCAAACTGCAGAATGAAAAATATCTGAGACAAGAAATTGAAAAAAATTAAGAGAACCAATTTTTTGCCTTGCTAGATCTGCTGTGCATCACAAAGCTGCTGGAAAATATTATGGAATATTAACCAATGATAGAGTATATCCAGTTAATCTATCATCCATGTCTCACTGGCAAAAGAAATGTATACTACAGCCTCCATTACTTGTATTTGCCTTTACTACACATATTTTTCTAGATGTTTTTAATTTTTTCCCCCAGATTAGAAAACCCACCAAAAAGAACAGAATCACAGGCTCCAAAAATCTGCTATGTAACTGAGTGACACAAGAGCACAGGACTGGTGACTTATGTGGGTCATACAACCTATGAAGATGCCACGTGTATGCCTCACATCTTGTTCTCCCCAGTCTGTTACTCAGCCATTTGTCCATCAATATTTTTGGAAGGGCCTATCACGTATGGCATCTCCAGACTACTCTTCTTTGCCCCTTTCAAAAAAAAGCCTGACAGTCACTTAATCACTCCCTCTCCAACAGCTACAGTAGAATAAATGATAGGATTATGACAAATTTGATTTCAGAGACTTCAAAAAGAAGTTCACAGAATTCATAAGCAAAGATAGCAAAGGTTTAGGCTGACCATTACAATCTTCATCATAAGTGTCAAACACATACTATTATCCTTTGCTTAATATACAACATTCAGCTGCTCGCTTTATCCAATTAATCTTAGACAAATAAATGTTTGCATGATTATGGTACTGTTTCTCTCTAAGTTTCCTAGATTCATCTATGTCTTGCTTTTCACTCAATGGCACTGAAATATCCTAATGAGAAATCTTAAATTTCAGAGCTCTCTGTTGATTGTTAAAAAAGACCCTGTGCAGAAGCTGATCAACAGGAAGCCCACACTTCTTTGCAGGTACCACTGAAGTCTTGCTGCTTATTTATGGATTCTTATATGTTCGCTTGGTATCATCAACAGTGTCATGCCAATCTCTAATAGGAAATACTAAACTACTGGAAGCCCTTCTTTCAAAAGAGAACACAAGACCAAATGGATTATGATTTGGAACAATGTTCTTCAAAAGCATTACAGAAGAACAAACTAAACATACATTTGACACATCGTGATTGGTATCACTGCAAAGAAATTGTAATTCCAAGAAGTAAAATCTGCTCTCAATTTTCTTTATCCAGACAAGACAGAAGGAAGATAAGCATTGTCCAACAGAAGTTACGCAGTTATTCATACTGCAAGAATCTGAAATGAAACTTCATGCTTCAGGCAAGCAGAAAGACTCCTTACCCAAGAAGCAGAAGATTCAAGAAACAGAACAAGATCCCATTTTCAATTATGCAATTGGCAACCACAAGAGAGACTGCAATTTCTGCGTTAATTAAATGACAAGCTAATGCCCTGTATTTAAGAAACAGGAGAAATTCATAATTATCTTCCAAATTAAAAAAAAAATTCTGAATAGGAAATGAAATTCTATCTGTCTTGGCACCAGTGGGAATACTACCACTTATTTCAGTGCAGACAGTTCTCCCATAGTTTTTGACAGCACTACATCCTATATCAAGTTTTTCTTGTCAGTCTGGGGAATTTCAGTTATCTGTGATCAGCTACTTTTTAAGATTGAAATTAATACTCTATAGGAAAACCTCCAAGTTATTATGCAAGTGGATTTAAAAAACCAAAGTAATTCTTCATGTCAAGGCATTCACACCAGCCAACATTAATCAATGCTCACTGGATGTCATTAATATACATAGGAAGCCTACAGTTATACACAGAAAGAACACAACTGCTATTCAGAATTTAATTATCTTTCCTTCTAGCCACTTTTGCTACTAGAGCACAAAACACCCTCTCTTTACTAGAGTGCATCTTCCTTTAAAAAATAGGTGAGCTTGATCTTGGTATGCTGTGTAACAACTTCAATTCTATATTAGCATATAAACACAAACATGCAGACAACATTTTCATAAAGACTATTTGTATAGCACAGATCTAACTATATAATTCTGGTATTTATGCAGTAGGTGTGGGAAGAGGATTTCACTCTTGATTTTAATTGGATTTGTCTCCTCAGTAAACATGCACTGGAAGAGTTTGTTAAGTTAATTAAACAATATTAGTTCACAGTTTGTGAAAAATTTGCAGGGACTTGGAAAAATTACATTCTAGAATCCAGCTGGTTTCATTTTTTCTTCCTTAAATTTGTGCCTTGTAAGCCTGAGATCTTCTCTTAAAGTAATATGAAAGACATGACAAAATTTGCATGCTTATATTAAAAAAAAAAGAAGAAACATTTGAGTCCTTCAATGTATGTTTATTCCCAAGATTGGAATGCAACGGGAACTCAGATCTTTATAGATGGAGTATGTGCACTCTGCTCTCTATGTGCTGAAGTGTTACAAATTCTGGAAGAAGATCAGCAGTTTGCATTTCATTCTCCTGCTGCTGAGCAGGCAGCAAGCTATGTGATTCCCTCTCCATCAAGATGAGGATATATCTCATAAGGTTTTCTGCAGAGGACTGCAGAAATACTTGAAATAATCCTTTCAAAATAGCATATAAAAATTATCTATAGGATTAGATATATTTCAGTGCAGAAGTTAAACAGATCTTGAACATCAGCAATATATTGAGCAATCTGCAGCTTTTATATTACAACTGGCTTCCCTTCAGTTTTGTTTACCACTCCTTCCCCCTCACCCTGCTCAAACACAACAGATATGTGGACAGAGATAAAACACAACACCGTTTACTTTGACCAAAGAAAGAAACTTAGAAGAAAACATGCAAGGGTACCAAGCGAGACGTACCTGCATGGGCCGCCTGTACTTCCTGCACGCTGTGACATGAGCAATAACGCTTGCATGAGTCTCTTTGCTGACATTAATTCCATTCACTTTGATTATGCACTGGCCAGGGTGGAGACCTGCTGCAGCCGCCACAGTTCCTATTAATAAAAATATACATAGTTAACAGACATTTTCCTAAACACCTCCTTTAAAGCTTACAGTCAGAAAAGCCTCTTAGTTGTTTGGGGTTTTTTTTAATAAGAATCTGCTCTTACCAACTCTTAAATACTTTGCCAACCACAGGGTGCTTCTATACTCAGCTGGTTTCCAAGAAAATGGAGTTCACCAGCAGATGATTCCATAAAAACAGATCGGACAATTTTCTAAAGGTTTTTTTATAAATCACCAAATGTTGATAAGTGATACAAAAATGTTGAAATTTGTCTTAAAGAAAAGGACTTTAAAAGTATAAATTGGCTCTAGCTTGGAAGTCACTAATTACAACTTAGACTACTTTTATTCTGAATTCTTTTATATGACGTGAGCCTATGAGCTTCCTGATTAAATCAGGTGTTTCAACTTTACATACAAAACAGAAGCTTTCTGACTTCTTCCATAAAGAAGTATCACAGCACATTAGATTTTCATGTTAAACATTAAGCGACATATCCAAATCCAAAGACATTACAAGGATCAAGTTCTTATTTTCATCCTTCCTACCAACACAATTATAGCAGAGTACCTTACGGCTTTAAATCAAAATACACAAAGATAATCCAGCAGGATACCTCAAATTTAATTATCAGGAAGGGAGGGGGACAGGGACAACATGGCACCAAATCAAAACATTCTCTTTAAGTAACATAAAATATATGGTTTGGTGATTTATTTCACAATGGAATAAACACCTTGGGAAAATCTTCTAGCCACTGAATAGGTATTACAAAAATAGCAGCTATCTCCAGATCTGTTCAGTGTGACTCAAACCCGCACCTGAAAGACAGCCTGATGGAGTACGACCTTAGTTCCAGCTACCTGAACATTTGCCTCCCTATGTCTCTCTTTGTACTGCCACAGAGGTGCAAGGAAGTAAAAATCTATTGCCTAGAGACTGCCAGTCTGAGGTGCAGAAGCCAGCTGTTATGAAAGAAAAGGCAAGACTGAATCTGCAGGGCTGACAATTAGAAAAGCTTGTCATGACTTCATGACTTGTCAGTTGAGCGTATTTGACAAAGAAACAACTTCCAGAATATAACTGAATTTCCCTCGTTTTAGGAACTATCACTATTAGATGACACCTAATATAAAAGAAAGTAATTGGACAGGACACCATTACCAGTTATTGCACACTCCTCTCCACCCCAAAAATGATGTAAAAACAAACATCTAAACAGGCCTTATTAAATATATTTTAAAAAAATAATCTCTCTTTAAAAAAACCAAAGGTCCCAATTCAGCAAAGTATTTAAGCAAATCCTTAAAATCTTTCAGATTTAGCAAACCACAGAAGCAAGCACTTGCATACTGTTGAGGCTAATTGGAATAAAGTATGTGCTTAATGAATAAGAACAGGCAGTTGAATTGAGATCCAGGTGCTGAAATAATTATCATATCAGCTCAACAGTCTGTAGTTTATTTGTCTTTCTCTTGAAAATCTAATTTCTGGCACCACAGCCTAGAAAAGAAGTCATCAAACTCTGCTCAAATTTGGCTCTTTTGCAGATCAGTTCACTATAAATTCCTCAGTTACAAAGGCAGGAGGAGTTAAAAGGACACAACTGTCCCAAAATAGCTGAAAATACAGTTAGTACAGCATGAGACAGCAACAAAGAATGCTTCAACTTCTTTTATCACACGTGCAACAGACAAAAACATACAGAGTTAGGAACTGCAAGCATTTGACAATCACATCCCTAAATGGACAAAATAGTATTTACATGAAACATCTGCAATTACTAATACAGACTGGATCACTAGCAGTCTTGAAAAGATTTTTGAAAAGTGCATTTTCAGAACATTGCAGAACCACATGGCCACCTAACAAGTAGTGCTCAGGAAGTGACTGTTTCCCAACAACCAAGCATTGGAGAAGGTGATTTTGCATCCCTCAGCTATTCCTTAATCACTGAACAATGTACAGCTTTAACTTAACTTTTATACACTGGTATAAGTACATACCAAAAAAAGAAGTTGGAAGATCTATCCAAAGTTTATGGAGTAAAAGAACACAAAATAATTATATTCGGGTTTACTTATTTGTTACTCTGGCTGAAAACCATCTAGGCTGGATCAGTAGACCTAATTTTGATTTATCTTAACCATTTAGAGGTTAAATGTATATTTACCACTACCATTGAAAGTTCTTATGGCTTACCTCTCCCAACAGCATGAACAACGGATGGGCCAAAGCCCCGGATTTGGAATCCAAGTCCATCGGCAGAGTCAGGAATCTTCACTGTCCTGATACAAGGAAAGACTCAATATGAATGTAGCAAAAGGTAGCATATTGTTGCTCAAGATAAAAGTGGACAGCAACATGCAGGTTACAAGGGTGTAAGACTCCACATTTTTATCCAATTCACATTTTCAGATTCTGCACCATTCGTATTCCAGATATTGTGCACCACTGACATCAGAAATAAGAGCAAGATGAGACAGCGAAAATTATCTATTTCATATGGAAATTCATTATAATAATTGCAACCAAAACACCACCTCAGCTTTAAATTTCCTCCCAAAGGGACTGCCATTTGGGTAAGCTGCTCCAGCACAGCAACACTGAAACCCCTGGGACAGCAGGCAGTCTCTCAACCAAGAGGACAGAGCCTGGGGTCCACAGAGCATGGCAAGTCTGGCCAGATGAGCTGCAGCAGACTCCAGAGCTTAAATCCATACTGTAATTTCTTAACATCTAAGTGTCGTCTTGGTGAGTTTTCTTGAAAAAAATGTTTTGTTGCAGTTTTTCTGAGCAGCTATGGAAAGTACTGAGATTTGTAAAGCAAGAATCATCTACTACTGTTCATATGACTTGTAAGCATATCGTACTACACTCCTGCTTGGTCTAGGAGCAACAGTAATAAACCTACTGAAAAACACAGTTTGAGAAGCAAAATTCACATCTACTCCTTAAAATTAAACCCTGAGCTCACAGAAAGTAAGCTAGCTTATCCAAGATATGAGCTCAGGATCTAGAAAAAGCAACACAGCTGCATTAGCCCTTATCAGAGCTAGTTAGGTCATGCATAACAGTGCACTGATTTAACTTTGCAGCTTTTCCTTCTAAAGCCAGCTCAGTTATTATTTCAGAGATCTTTGCCCTGACTGCCATTTGCCATTGCAAAAGCAAAACAATTCAAATTGATGCTGAAAAGTGATTTTAAAATACATTTGGACTGTTACAAACTCGATTTACAGGCAGTTTTGACTAATATAATTGCATAATTTCTTGTATTTCTTTTTCTTCTATTTTACATATTGTTATGCATTTGGACATGATTATTATCAGAGGATATCCAAAACTCACTGAAGCCTACAATTTCTTTAGAATATTAGAATAGTATTGAGATCAATAATTTTTCATTTAAACTATTTTTGTAAGTATAGCATCATTTAATGTACTTACATATTCACTAACCTTGACACAATCAATATGGTTGCATTCTGAAACTGCCTTGTGAACGTGCTAATGAACTATGAAAGACCATCAATGGCAGTTTAGGCTAAGAACTTAGGAGAGAACTGTCTCTTCTGTCAATGCAGCTGTGTTACTAGCAGTTTCTGACAAAAGGCAGCTCCTCATTCATTGGATCATCTCTGTCAATTTTGAAATTCACTCAAAAGTTCTATCAGAAATTAAACCAATATCTACACTAAAGAAAGGCCAAGACATACCTTTTATACTTGCTACAACACTATGGTCAACTGGTTTGGGTGATTTTTTTTGCTGTTATTTTTGTTTGGTTGGGGGAAGGCGTGGGGTGGTTGTATTGGACTGTCAGTCCAGATGATCATTTTTATGCCATGTTTCTTTCTTTGCTCTTTTCCCCTTTCTGTGTGCCATTTAACTTGCCATTTAACTTCTCAAGGCACCACTGCTTAACAGAGGAGAAATAGACCTCCATTTTACCACTGAACCGAAGTGAGGCACTCCGTGTATGCTATCTGGTAACACAGGATGGCTCCTCTTTACTCTGCAAATTTTGATCAAAATTACTCCTGACCAGTGTTTCTTAGTCTCCTCCTTCTTTGTTATGTATAAACTAGCAAAAACTGCATTAACTTTATTAACATACATATTTGTCGAACCCATAAATTAGGCCTCACTTTGTATTTCCTTTAGACAGCAAAACTTGCATTTAGGTAGGAATGGTCAAAAATGTGTACAGAAATGCATCTGTTACATAAAGATGAGGAGCTCTTTACTTGCTCCTGCTGTTTACACAACCAGCACTCATGCTGAAGGGGCCCATTAGACCACAGAGTCTGACTGCGCCAAACCAGCAAATAATCCCCAGACATAGGAACTTGTTTAATATACACAGTGAGAGATTAGTGACCAAAACTGTCCACACAGCTGAGGAAACTTCATTTACACTTGTAGTTCCTGCATGTAAAGTGGCAGAGCTGAAGATCTGAAGTACCTGTGTTTCTCTTTGGCTAGCTCACAAATATAATAAAACAAAATCTAAGCAGATCAAATTGCTTGACTTTTTAAAGCTAGTTCAGATGCAGCGTTTAAAATAAGTTTACAAAATTTATTTCAAAAAAATGTTTGCAAAATTTTCCCAAAGGAATGACAACTTACTCCCGTGGTTTAGTGCTCACAAGAACCCGCAGGGGCTTTCTGCTGTTTAAACAGGCTTTCAGGAAGCAATCCACTTCACTGAAGGGTCGCAGAAAAACCAGGTCACCGTTAATGGCAAAGATTTTCTTCCCAACTTCCAAGCCTGCCATCTAGAAAACAGTAACAGTTTATAATCACTAACATGTTTTCCTCTGCTGGCATGCAACCCCAATAGGAATAAAGGCATGCACATTTACTTTACATTCTCTATGACTCCTTCACATACCATGCACGAAGGACTTAGACCCCAAAATGCTCCTAGAAGTGGTTAGATTGATGTGAAGGGTACAGTAAACACTCATTCTGAGACCTAGATTCAAGACCTAGTCTTAATCAAGATTTTATGACAGTATTACAATATCAGTTAATACTTTTAGTAATTAACACAACAGCTTTGATTGAGCAATTTATTTCATGACAGTACTTAATTTGTTCATCCACCATTTTCCAAAGGAACTAAAGCTTCTTTACGAAAAGAAAGACCTCATGAATATTTTACTAAGCGAATGTTTGGTAAGTTCCAAAACAAAACAGCTTTTAGACTTTGGTCTAACAAGAAAGGAACCATAACCTGTTGGATGATGGCAGTCCACAGAGTGGCTCAGGGTCTGTGCTAAGCCTTAGCACCAGCTGAGATCACAGCAGAATCTGACTGCTAGAAATCACCCTATATAGCTCCATGGCTGCATTATATTATTGCTTTGCTGTGCCTATTTATAATTTAAATTTCTATTCCACCATGAGATTTAGAAAGCCTTGAAATCTAGGTGCAAATTTTTTCTCTCATGAAAGAGACTCATTCTTTATCTTTACATATATAGAGTCTCCTGGGCAGTTCAGTAGAATATCAATTTACCCAAAGAGCATCTAAAGCAATACTAACAAACAGGAAGGCTTTTATTTATTAATTCAGATTCTCAAATTCTAGACTTTGTTATAAAGCTTGATACATACTTTACTATGAAATAGATCAACTGCAACTCATGGGCTAGCTCTATACTCATTTCATATTCTATGAAAAATGTTTATTCCACTCAAGATTAATGTCAGCACTGGAATATTAGAAAATGCACAAAAATAAAGTGACAATTTTTATATCATCACTCAATATGACAATTTAGCCCAGCAGAAAATAAGTGTTGATCAGAGCAATGTTTTAAGCAAAAAATAAAATCAATCAAAAACAAAGGAAAAGAAGGGAAAAAGATTCATAAGCACAGCTGTCTTGGAAAACTGTCACAGTTACCTTCTACTACAATAGACTTTTCTAACTGAGGTACACAACATACACCTCTGATCAAGTCAAGAGAAGACAGAAGATAATTTATAATACTTGATACCTCAGCATTTGATCCTTTCTCCACCACTTTAATAATTGGCACCTTATTTTTATCTTCTAAACCAAAACCATAGGTACCTTCGTTAGATTTAATCTGAAAAATAAATTTTTTTAAAATATTATTCAGAGAGACATTAAGAAGAGCTGAAGTATGTCTTCTTTAACTAACAATAAACAGTCCTACTTTATTGTCACTACAACCAATTTTTTAATCACCAAAGTATATAATCATTGGGCTTCGCTCACCAATAATGACTTGGCTATGACATTTTCCACTACTTTCAGATCATGTTTCATGAGTCTGTGCTTCATGTTTGATCCTTCCATTTCTTCATCCGCATAAAAACGGAACAGCAGTGG
The DNA here is from genome assembly GCA_013396655.1 of Campylorhamphus procurvoides. NCBI lineage: Eukaryota > Metazoa > Chordata > Aves > Passeriformes > Dendrocolaptidae > Campylorhamphus > Campylorhamphus procurvoides. The sequence continues at coordinate 705,737 of WBMV01005052.1, forward strand.
TTCATCTTTAAATTCACTTTTCTCTAAGACTGTATGAGAGAAAACCACACATCTTAATACTTTTTTCTTTTGAACTTTTGAATATCATGTCTTTCATGAGCCATAAAATACCGAATATGCATACACATATTGAATGCTAACAAACTATTTTTGTGTGTGTGTGAACCTAGGGAAATCTTTTTTAACATATGCAACTATAGTTATTTGAATCCATTACATATAGGTATCACTAAGCTCATTTTTCAGCTACACCATCTGGGTTCCACCAAGTTGAGACAGACATTTTAGCTTGAAATTATTTTAGTGAAAATGCAAAGTGTAAGGTTTCTTCCTGAAAGGCATTTTAAAACATGACTTTGAAGAGTTCTGCTGGGCAGCTGCTGGAGATGCTCACCACCAAGTTCTGGCACTCTCCACATGGTGAAGCATGCCAGGTTCAGGATTAGAAATGGGTTTGGTGGGGATGAGGAAACAACCACAACAGCAGATGGATGCAGTTTGTATGTTTAAAAGTCAATGGAAAAAGAATGAACAATACCAGAGAGTATGCTAATTCTCCCTGCTTCTCTAAACAAACTGATAAAAAAATAATTCCTGCCTCTCTTCGTTTCAGTAAATAAAAGACCTACTAACTTGATCCTTTCACTGAAATCTTCTCTTTGCAGGTATTAAATGGGACCTTGTTAATCTGCTTTTGGTGCTGTACATATCTCCGCTCTCCTCTCCCTTTTTTGTTAACTGCTATCCTTATATTTTTTTCATTTTTTCCGGTCCACTTTCTCCTATTATCACCACTTCCTTTTTTAAAGTCCCACTCCTCCATTCTTTATTCATTTCCCCAAAAATGTCACATTTCTTTCCTACATATATCCTAACTTTTTTTAATCCTAACTGCTTAAGAAATTTTCTTGCAAAGTGACTAATAAAACTGCCCTGGCTAAATCCTTTAGAGGATGAGTTCCTCAGCAGATGCTAGAAAATTGGATAAAACTTTCAGAGTCTACAATAGCTATTTTTTTCCTGATGACTGTGGCATAGGTCTCTTCAGTGATACAATGGAAAAATTTTCCATCTGTTCTGTTGTATCTTTATCAGCACCTGCATTTCTTTCCAACTACGTAGATAACATTAAACAGAAAGTAAGCATAGCTTGTACAGAATGTAATTACTTACCGTGGTGCATAAATCCATTATCACAAAGAGCTACACCAAATATCATGGCTTCCTCCCTCGTCCGGCAATCCCCCTGTTAAACCACAGTATTTTTTTTAATATATTTTAATATAGCAGCAAAATGGAAACTGTGCACAATGGTGTAATCACAGGGATAACAATTGCTGTAGACTATACTTACCACCACCACCACCTTTATATGTACATTTCTAACATACATGTATAAAACAGTATATACATGTTTATCAGACAATCAGAATAGTTTGGGTTGGAAGGGATCTTTCTATGCTCTAACTCTTTACAGTTAGAAATACATAGGTAAGCACTTAAGTAACACTGCATTCTCCATAAAAAGTGAACATAATAGAATGTAAAAGTATCAAAGTTTTAAAATTCTATTTTATGAAACTAATGCACATTGACAGATTGTTTCTAGTTCATTTAAAATAAAATAAAATTGATGACAGCAAATTGGTACTGACTTTTGTCCACCTAGTTATTAATTTAGAGTTTTTCAGAGCCTACTCATTTCATTTCAAGTCATGAACAGTGTTACATGCTGAGTCACAAAGCTAAGCATTGTTAAAACATTTCAAGTTCAATTGAAAATTAGGAAGATAAGCACAAAAAAAATGAACAGCATGGATGCTGACAGCTGATTTCTGTTACCATACTAGTATAAGAGGATTAGACTTCTTATAACCCTTACAGAAGGTGTTTGCATGTTATTCTGCTTGATACATCACTTTCAAATTAGAATTTAAATGCAAAACATACATAAACCCAAAGGTGTATACTTGCCTGTGCAATCAACCAATCTATGAATTTGTTAGCCATAACCACAGATTTGTAGGTTCTCAAGTGATAATCTTTATCCCTGTTCAAAACAGTTCAAAACAACTTTTTTTAAAAAATCAAACAAAAACTCAAATGAAACAGAAAAACACTTGTATTTTATAAACAAGTCAGTGCAAGCATGAGTTGAGCATTTTATAATGGTTCAGAAGTTTCCTCTGGAGGAAAAAAGCAAATTAAACCTTTCGGAAAGTAGGAGACTGACCACATCTTACTTGGGTGATTATGTCACTGGAGTATACAGGCAGGTGCGTTGTTACAGCTGGGACTCTCCAAAAGAGGTAACGGGGTGTTAGTAAAGGAATGTACTAATATACATAGTAAGCATGTAGGGATATGCATAATGACCTAGAAGGCTCTACGAGTCTGTTAAAAATGTCATATTGAACAGAGTTGGCAGAATCCAGCTAAGGATTCAAATATACTTTTTCTCTTGGTAGCCCTTCAATCTTATTTGATTACTCTCAAAAGGCCAATCTTGAAAGGATGGGTTAGGTTCCCACATTCAAACACAGTATCTTCAGATTATATACTTCTTCCCAATGACTCTCTAAGGATTTCCCAGTTGGACTCACCTAATTACTGGGGTAAACAGACTGTGAAGGCGACAGTACAGTCGTACACCCTGTTAGAGAGAAAGAGGTGGTGAGTTAACACGTTCACATCACACAGCACCTAAGAGGCGTGGACACAGATGCCTGTATGTTGTAAACGCATTTCATTTACATAGTAAGAGTCTGTTCAAATTTCTATGTATTTTCATGTGCCAAAACTTAATGTTTCCAAAAAACAACATTGATGAATAAATTATGAGAAAGAAAACATTTCCAGTCTAATCTAAGCTTCAATAAGACACATGCAAAAAGGATTAGTATCAAGGCAGCACTAAAAAATTCTGAAGGTTTGAAATGGTTTCAAAGGAAAGTACACAAAAAATAACGTTTCCTTGCATTAGGGTTGTCCCAGACATTGGTTGTTATTCTGCACACAACTGGGTAATCAAAGCAAAACAATACTGTAGTTCATTACATGCATCAATACTTATAAAATGAAATTATACCTAATCAATTTAAAAAATGCAAAAAGATTCAAAGATTAGAAATGTTTTCAATTAAAAACATAAAAATTAAACATTTAGAGGAGTTTAGAAACTATCACCAGAAAATCGCATTTAAAAAAAGAAAACACATTAGTATTACTTAGCAAACTATCAAAAACTGATTATTTTTACTACATGCAAGAAGAACAATGTATAGCAATTAAAAGTTGTGTCAAATTAGATTCCATCGTACTTTGTTCTGCGTGGTATTGAAGATTCCTCTAGATGCATCTTACGTTAACAAGTGCCAGAACAAAAGCAAATGACACTGTAATGTAATACTCTATTGCAGACATTTTCTACTAACTCAAAATCAATGAGTTTAAAGACAACTTTGATCAAAGTTTTCCTTATGCTCAATAGCACTACCTAGGTGTGTTTAAACACCTAGATTACTATAGAATTACTGCCTTGTTAAGACACTAATAAAAGACACTCAGATTTAAGAGAAATTTAAAACCAGTTGCCTACATAAAGCTTCATATCTATGAAAATGGACTGAAAAATACAACACACTGAAACACCAGCTTCAGACTCACCCATAAACCTAGACAATGCATCCTGCATAAGAAACCATTGAATAATAACTATAACTAAATAAGAGAAAACTTTAATTTTGTACTTAAAATATGTAACAACAAGCCAAAACCTTACAAATTGAAAACTGAATTTGAATTACATAAATACAGACAGTGGCAACTGTGAGGGGACGTTGTTTATCCCAGCACAATATTTTACATTCCTTTTCAAGCACCGCCTCTGTTTCTGATGTGTTCTTCCTAATAACAGCAACTATTTTATTCTGTACCTTAGAGATCACATCCTGCATCTCATTTCTGGGGTAGTACGTTCCATCATCATATCGGAATCTATATAGCATGTGTTCAGGTTTGAATTGGTGCTTATCTGTAACTAAAATTAAAAATTAAAAAAAGTATTCTTAAATGATATTCTGAAGAAATCAACAAGAGAGAAGAAGGTCAGCATCATTTCTTCTCATAACAGCCCATTACACAGCAATAGGTAGATTTCAGACAGGAAAGATGGTAAGCCCAATTAAATCATCTGCTCTAAGTTCCTTAATGCCACTGGTGACAATATTTCTTAGAACACTTAAGTAGTACAGAAGAAACAAACAATTTCAAGACACAGTGCAAAGAATAAGAAAGACAAACAGGCAGGGAACAGCATGAAAAATTAGGCACTCAAATCTTCCTAGTCTTCAGAGCTTTTGCAAAGATTATCAACCAAATAGCCAAATAAGACTTCTTTTGCAACAATTCATATTATTCTTACATATTATTTTCTGTCCTCATTCTTGCTGAGGCCAATCTGAGATGATTTAGTAAAGATATGAACCCTTCACAACACATTTGACCAGTCTTGCACTGTGGGAAAAAGCTAGAGGGAATGTCTTCCTCTATATACAGCCAGCCAGAGGTCATAAGTGCAAGAGACTGGCAATCATTACAAAGATGTTGATAATCTATTTTCCCAAAAGCCCCATGAAAAACGATATTAACAGGTGGACCCAGAGTGTCACAAGATTCCAGCACTAAACCTCACCATTTCAAGGGTTTTGACAAAACAGTCACATCATATGATACAAGGCTTCTCCTGGAAACAGTACTACTGCAAGTCTTTCTGAAAAATGGCTGATCTCTTTGAAGGCTGAGGACAGCATTAGGCACTAGTACCATTCTAGGATAGCTATTTTATTAATCACAGTTTTGCTTGCAGTTGTAAGTTTTAATTTTGAAACTAAATTTACATGCCATCAACTGATAAAGAAGGGGACTTTAATGTCTTCATTAAACAGAGTAACACACCTGACAGCATTAGGTAATTCTGTGCATGCCATCCTGTACCAAGTCATTAAGCCATCATACATAATTCTCTTCCAAAAACTTAGTTAGGCATCATAAACTTTGTATAGTAAGGTGCCTTCTGTCTGTGTCATTTTTCACGCCCCTTCAAGCTCTTCACTATCGCTACACATCATTTGATACATAGACATAAAAATGGAATTTAATATATGAAGTGGTTTCACCAGTGTCATGTGCCAGAGTAAAATAACTCCTCTACTTGCATTTGATATATCTACTAATAGTAAAGCCCAGGACACTATTACAATTGCTTTGAACTGATGGTTCATACTAAAATGATTATCCGAAATAATTCCTAAGCTCTTTTACATATCATTGGTTCTAAATACATCAGATATAAACTACAAAATTTTCCCATATAATGCCTAATGTAAGTACCTAAATGAATTTTAATGGATTGTGACCATTTAACCCAGGAAAAAAGATATCTTTTAGTTCTGTAATTAAAAAAAAAAAATTCCTACAGTTGAAGAAAAAAATATACTTCACTAGATTAACAAATTAAGAGTTTTTATAACCAGTAACTACTGAAAATAGAAAAACCACCACCAGGACAGTTTTGCCTAAGGTCAAATTTTTCCTCACTGTTACAGGGATGCACTGGGAGGGAACCAGGATGACAAAGCACTTTTCCTTTCTTGTGTGGCCATGATGAAGACAGCAGGCTATGCCCTCTGAGGAACACACGCACCACTCTATCTTTGCAATCCTGACTTACCACAGTGCACCAGAAACCAAGGCAGTAGCTCCACAGAGCTGGCACATCCTGAGTTTCAAACACATAAAGCTGATAAAAAGTTGTATTGCCATTAAAATAAAAAAGCCCAAACTGGTTTGCATATCACTTCCAATATTGCACCTACATTTATGCTAGATAGATATTTATATAGCACAGTCTAAGAAAAGGGAACAGATCCAGGTTTAAAACTGGTCTTTCCTTTTACTTTTACGTGAGTGGAGTTTTAAATCAGATCAGTACATCAGTCCAAGAAACTGTACAGCCGCATAAATACCCATTAATTTTAAGACTATCTGACCTTCAGTTTTCGTAACTACAAAGCTCGTTACTACCTTGAGACAAAGCTTCCATCTCTAATCATCATCAGAAAGTGACTGAACAAAGTATATCAGTCCATTTCAGATACGAGAGAATTCCACCAGGTGGATTTAAAACAGCAACATACAACCAGATTCTTCCCCTTATCCAAAAGTGGAGGAGAAAAAAAAAAAAGGGAAAAACCATAACTCTTCTGCTTGCAAGAGTTCACACACCAGGAAGTAAAACAATGCGCATCACAACATGGTTCTGTCATTGCTAGAATGAACTCCAGCACAGTGACAATAATGGACAGCCTAGTGAATATGCAAACTCTAACAAAGGCTTCTACTATATTTGCAATGTAAATAACAGCCAAACTTTCCTTCTCCCTTGCTCCCTTCATGAAAACAGATGGTTCATTCAACTTTATTTTAAGAATCCTATTTTCAGAGAACCACAGCTGGATCCACTATTGAAAGTAGCATGTCTGGCTCACATTTCTATGCTCTAATATAATTACCCTTTTATCTCATGAAATTACACAATATTCATTTAACTCTGTATTGAGAAAGTCTATGAGTGCATTTAGGATATAAATTACGAGATCAGGAGAAGAATCTGGCAACAGAATTATTCCACTGAAAACAATTCTCTGTGTGTAGTAAACATAATAGCGTCTGACATTTGAATGATGGTGGAGAAAATCATGTAGACTGACATTAAAGAATTAAAGGCAACATGACTACTCATGAATAACCTTAATATTTTTCCTCCTACTCTGCCTGTGTTTAAAATGCACACATCTAAGTGGCACTATGTTTCTTCCACTTTCTTTCCAGTCAAGGACACTAAAAACATCCCTGCAAAGAACATAAGTAATAAATTCAGTGCTGGATGGAGAATAGAGGTATTAAAGTGTATTTTAACAATGAATCCATCTAAATTTACAACCTGGATCTATGATGGAATAGTAGCTAACTTGACAACTGATTTGCCACTTGTTTTTTAAGTGACTGTACTTATTGTATGCCAAATATGCCTTTAAAACCAGAATTTTCTCCAGTTCACTTACATGGCCCTGTTCATATACCTTATGAGAAGGACAGAGTTGAGGACCTGCTCTGGTAAGAGAAAAATGCTGTCAATCCAAATTACCTGAAGAAATCAAACATTCTTAATGGCTCAAAAATTGAACCTTTTGAGTGATACCTCTCTCCACAACGAGCTAAATGCAGAAAGTTGACTTAAAGTTTCAACATAAAAATATCAGTTTTAGTAACTATACAATGTCGTGAAAAGAAAGCCCTGAAATTCAAAAGATTAAACTGTTGGGTTCTAGGCTGGATTCTATCAGCTTGAGTTGTAATACCTAACAGATGAGCAGGCACATTTATCAACAGCCAACTATGACTCGCTCTCTCATACAGTTCTTAGTTGAACACATATCCCTAAAGCGTGTGGCCTTAGCAAAGGTTAAAATCCTTCAAAGCAGTGTACCATTCTGGGTTCCCCAGAATTTATTTTTGTATACAAGAGAACTGCAATGTTTCTCTAGGTCCCTGTTTCCAAAGTTGTGACCCCAACAGCATAGATGTAATGTGACTAACTCAATGGAGCCTTTCCCAGTAAAACTGCTATGCGTGGACAATGGGCTCATGAGGTCCCTGGAAGGATATAATGCAGATAACAACAAGCTGTCTTGCATGACATGTCTAACAAGACCATCTTTTTATCAGATTAAATTAAGTCCACCCTAATTGCAACTGTCTTGAAAATAAGTGAACTAAAACTGACTATATTTACCATGATGGATAATGCCATTCTCTAATAAAGCTTGGCCAAGATGAACACCTTCTTCAGATTTGTGTATCTCTCCAATTTCCAACAGCCAGGACACAAATTCACTGAAATAGAAACAGATACAGAAAACAAACTTTACATGTCAGACCACCAGATCTACTCCATTTCAATCTCCATTATTAGTGTTTCTAACTAGTCTAGTAAATTATTCATAAGCCTAATGATCTTCAAATTATCATACCACCTTTATTTGGATGTAAACACATATGGTTTCCCATGAGATATCTTCACTTTTCTGCTCAGAAGTTTTTCATGCATAAAGTTTGCCTGGTACATAGTGAAGACTTTCCACCAGACAGACCACTATAAGGCAGTTCCAGGCACACCTACTGCACCTGGCCAGGACAGATATGCCATGATGGCAGAACATACCTACAGTATGACAGAACAGTAAGCTTGTTACTTTCAAGCTGTCAGACGTGACATCCTGAGCGTATACCCAAAGTATATACTTCACATACAGGAAATGCCTGCCTCGTATCACAATAAAGCTGACACATACTTATATAGCATATGTGTCTGTTACAAATCAAAAGAAAAGCGTAATGAGGTAGTGCAACCTTCACATTCATGGATTTTAACTAGTGACCCAGGGACAAGCAGAAGTCTTCTTCAAAAGGATCCACTCCAAACATAGCAGAGAAAAGCAGCAATTTGATGGTAGGTTTAAATGGCTTCTCACCCTGAGTGTATTCTTTACCTCTTTCTGACAACAACACTGAGCAAACATGATCCAAGCATAACTCAATCATTAATCTTAATCCTGGTTTCAATTATGCCACTTTTGACAGCACATAAGAATCTCCCAAGTTTCATTTCCACTTTTGAACCCAGTGGTATCTTCCTGACAACTTGTTTGTATAAAACTCACTGTACTTTATAAAAATGCTTTTCATACTTAACCATCAAATGAAACAAGTGATAACTTCTCCATCCCCCAAATGTTTTGGGTTTGCTTTTTTTCCTATACACATTTTTAGGGTATCTATTTCTTTCTCTTTCATTCAGTCTTAAGCCATAAGGGTAATAATGGCATTATAAAGATCCTTCTGATAATACAGGTAAATTTTTAAACACATAAACCTTATTTAGTAACTCTGTTTCTGACATTCAAGCAAGAGGATAGAAGCAGTTTTAAAGACAGATATTTTTAAGTGGAAGAAATAATAAATAAATTTTTCACTCCAAACTAATCATTACAGAGACAAGTTGGGAATCATTTCTTTAAAGAAATTAATTCACTTGGCACACTTCCATATTTTCATCATGCCTTTGCAGCCTTGTCTCTTTAACAGAACCGCTGTGTAATAAGAGTATAAATTCATAAATTTCTGGCAGACTAATTTACATTTTGGCTAAACTCTGTGGGGCAGATAGGCCTAATAGACATTACAAATGACGTGTGGTTTCCGCAGAATCCCAAAGAAGATTTAAAATGTGGTTTTATATAGTAAAAATTCATGCTATCAAATGTACATAATACCTTCCAAGAAAGCATTTGGGGAAAGTGGTTAATTTCCTCTTCCTGTCTTTGATGAGATTCCCTTGTTTGCACATCATTTTGTACAGTCTTTCTCCTTGCTCAGAGATCATCGCCCAAGTGTCCTGTTCCATGCCCAATTTTAAACCTGCCAAAAATGCATTAAAATTTTATGAAGTGATCTTGCCATAATATTTCAGTATCTTCCCCAAAATGTAGAGGCAATACCAATATTTTACATAGAAAAAAAAAAGCAAAGGAACTATTTGCCTTTATTTTTCTAACAATCAAGTTAAACCATGAACATCTGATCCTCATAAAGAATAATAAAGAGATATTTTTAAGTTCCTCATAGTGCAGTTAAACTGTTAGTCATTCAACATCACCACTAATAATTTAGTAATAAATACTAATGCTGTGATTTTCAGATCTAAGTATATGAACATTTGCAAGGGAGTAGTCATGACCTCACAAGTTTAAAATAAAAGAGCCTTGATTTTGCTCTTAACATGTGACAATAAAAATGTCTTCAGTTAAAGGAATACTTTTTGAATTTCCAACTGATAGTAGCTGTTACACATATGTTATTTCCACATAAGATCAATCATCCCTTTTCCACAAAAACATATACATGACTTGATTTTTATTTGCTTCAGAATTTTTTCAAGAATGGAAAGCTATCAAGGGTTTAATTTCAGTATTTCTTACTGGTTTATTTTTTTGCTGTTTATCTTATTTAAAAAATTATGTTTTCTGAGTAACAGATTATCAAACCAGTTTTTGTTGAATTATGCATCATATGACCATTCACAGAACCTTGTGTTCAAGAAATACCACAGATTTTCATATCCCATACGCTTTCTCAATAAAGAGTTATTAATTCGGGACAGAACCACACATTTCTTCAATGTCTTGTGTACATATTCTCAGTTCCTGTTCAGACTTTCATTAATTTTAAACCATAACTGCACATATAACTGCACCACAGCTGACAAGTGGTGTCCTGCAGTCCTCTGTCTTGGGGCTGTTGCTCTTCAGTATCTTCATCAATGACATACACAGTGGGATCAAGTGCACCCTCAGCAAGTTTGCAGATGACACCAAGATGAGTGCTGCAGTTGACACAACAGAAGGATGGAGTGTTATCCACAGGAACCTGGACAAACTTGAGAAGTGGCCTGGGGGAACTTCATGTAGTTCAACAAGTCCAAGTGCAAGGTGCCACACCCTGGGCCAGGGCAATCCCAGGTATGAGAAGAAACTGGGAGAACTCACTGAGAGCAGCCCTGCAGAGGAGGACACGGGGGTTCCCATAGACGAAAAGCTGAATATGAGCTGGCAGCATCCTGGGCTGCATCAAAGAGGAGCAGTCAGCAAGGAAGGTGATTCTGTCCCTCTCTCAGGAGACTCCACCTGGCCTATTGCATCCAGCTCTGGGTCCTCAACACAAGAAGGATGTGGACCTGTTAGAGCAGGTCCAGAGTAGTGCCACAAAAATTTATCTGAGGGATGGGGCACCTCTCCTATGCAGACAAAGAGAGCTTGGGCTGTTCAGCCTGGAAAAGAGAAGGCTTCAGGAAGACCTTTTTATGGTGTTCTAGTCCTTAAGGTGGGCTTGTGAAAAAGAGGGAGAGCAACTTTTTGCATAGGCAGATAGTGATAGGACGGGAGAATGGTTTTAAACAGTAAGATTAGATGTTATAAAGAAATTCTTTACTCAAGAGGATGGTGAAGCACTGGCACAGGTTGCCCAGAGAAGTTGTGGATGCCCCATCCCTGGACACATTCAAGGCCAGGTGGGATGGGACCTTGAACAACCTGATCTAGTGAAAGGTGAATTGGAACTACTTGATCCTTAAAGTCCCCTTCAATGCAAGCCATCCTATGATACTCCATCTGAGTAACAATCTGCTACTTTAATTCCGAAAATACAGCCCAAAAAATGTGTTAGCCATAAGAAAAAGCTAAGAGTGGTCCTGGACACAGAATCAGAAGTGTCTCTCATTATCCATGAACCAGATAGCAGTGATGTCACACAAACAAATAAAACCTGATGCACTCCCGGGAAAAGAAAACCAATATACTACTTCTAGAGCTTAAGATGTTGATGGTTTTATTTGCAGTGACTGAATCAGGTCATCACAGGATCATCAGTCTTAAAGATGATCACCTTTTAAATAAATTTGTAACTTGCTGAATGCCTCAGGTGTTTTACAGGAAAGCTGCCAAATTGACAGAAAGACATCTGCAAAGCTTTCCAATTAAGCTAGATTTCTCCCAGCTAAAAAATCCAATCTATGAAGTAGTCCTGGTTCATAATTCAATTACAAAAGCTGAAAACTTGGCTAAACTACTTCATTCAGGGCATTCTCTCCTTTTTGCTCCACTTCTGCCACATGGATTCCAAATAAAAGTACAGATTTTCTTTCTCTAAGTCCATTGAATCTCTGAGTCTTCCAGCGCATTTTGTTTTTGAAGACTGTGCTGCAGTTTGAATTTTCTGTGTGCTCCAAATCCTCTTCTCTTTGTTTCATGGCTGTGTCCTTGGTGGCAAACCCATTGAGAACATCAGGAGCTGAAAATTTCCACAAATCATAGGATGCTGAAATCCTACGACATGTCTTAAGTTTTGGATAGCTACCTCAGACCTCAAGCTTGCCAAGGTTTAGATGAAACTCATTTCTACTATGTGCTGCTCAATTTATTAGTGTGAAACAGTAAGAATTCATCAACAAAATACTCCTACTTATTCTTTGTATTTCTTAACTGAGCTACCAAGAGCCTAAAAGAGCCAAGAAACTTAACACTGAAGTGTGATTTATTGAAAAGATTTTTGTCAGTTCCAGACAAGGTCCTATACAGACACAGACAAACCTGGGTTTTGTTGTATTTGACACCATCTTAACCACATTGCTTTCTCATTTGTTATTTTTAAAATGTTGAGGCTTTAGGACTCTAAAGAATCTTTTTAGCTTTTCCGCTAATAATTCCTGATAACACTATTAAATAGCCAGTGCTCAGACACCCTATTTGAAACTCTGTTCCTACAACAGATGTTCTACAAGCATCCAGTACTCAACTTCAAAAGACCAAAGAAAATATTGTTGGTGTCCATTCACAACAGTGGCACAAAACAAGTTACTGCAACAGATAATGGAAAATCTACACATATCAGAAAAAGAATCACAGATCTAAACACAAGACCATATTTTCCTTCAATATCAAGGCTCCCAATAACATTGCTAACAAGGATATTCTAGCCTCCAAATTAAATTAGCTCCAGAACATGATGATGTGTGATCTTTCCTTGCTCCTACTTTGTGCTTGGTTCACCTCAAACACATGACATTATTTGTGGTCACGTTTGAGATCACAATTACATTTCATCCAAGTATTCCTCCACCTTAATTCAGTTATTCAAAAAGACAGTGGTTTGCCAATGATGATTCCTTACTTTCTTGGGTAGGGGAGAATACATCAAAGATGGGACTGTGAGTATATTGTGGACTGTTTCACTTCAGATCATCCGCATTAAAATTCAACAGTGAAAACTCGCTCATTTCAGAGATTCAGAGGGTCAGTCACAAAGCAATCCATTAATAAAAATCACACAAGGCATTTAAGATAGATCTTCGGATACCACAAACCATAATATTACACAGGCCTCATTTATGACAATTTATACTGGTGAAGATAAACTATAAAATCACAGGTTAAATCATCTCCCCATCTCCAAAACAGCATTCACTACCAGCATATATGACGTCATGTCCTTCCTAGTGCAAGTTTGATCTTTTTCCCAAGCTGGTATTCATAAATCTTCAGCTGAACCTGACACCACAAGTTTGCTGACCAGCTGGTTTTCTTTATATCTCAACACAAAATTACAGCATGACTTTCTGGCAAAGCAACACAAGGAAGTTTATTAACCTACCTTTTCTTCTCTCTCGCTCTTTCAAAATAGCTTCCAGCCATTCTTGCTTCTCTTCAGGGGTTTTTGCCATGCATACAAACCATTTATTCTTTGCTGTGTTGTGGATCTTCCAGCCATTAATAACAGTGTGGCCACTGCTGTGGTAATCAGCTGGGAACACAAAAAATGGCTTAAAGAGCAACAGTTCTTTAAAAAAGCGCTAGTTGTTACAATTACTAAGAACTCTTACCATTACACATAAAGCCAGGAAATACAGAAGAATAAAAAGTAATTTGAAGTTATCTAAGCCACTTGTGAACTATGTTATGACTTAATAAACTGTAGTTTTCACTTTTAGTAAATAATGTCCTTTGTAAAACGTAACAGAGAATTGCATAGCATACGGAAGAAGGTATAAACTCAACACTAAAACAGGCAGAGTCCTATTAAAAGAACAGATAACAGTACTTGGAGTACTTTTATTTGTGTTAACCTGTAACAAATAATTCCTTAAACAAGCAGCATTGTCCTTTTTCCCCTAATTTGTTCAGAGCTGCCATGTTGATTGAAGGGTTTACTATTAAGTTTAAAAAAGGACTAAATATACAGGGGGAGAAAATACAATTTTAATTTGACAAGTAATCAAGTCACATATATTTGATATATCATTACTGGTTACCCAAATACATAAATATTTGCACTTACTAGTTTCAACAAACTGAAATATAATACAAGATGTTCTTTCATTTAAAAAAAGCATTAACTAAATGCATAATTTTTGAAATGTGTTACTAACAGCCCCATGTTCAGTGTGCACATTATAGGAGAGGTAACAGTTGCGGATATCCTTAGGTATCTTGAACTTCTGACTCTTACCATGTAAAAATAACTATGCTATGAAACTCAAACCTTTATTACTTATTACTTCTATAACATTCTATTTTAATATGCTAGCCCATAAATCTCACTCAGAAATTCCAAAACTAATAACCCTAACTGTCCTTCACAAAGATTACTCACATTTCCTGGGGGAAAACTTGGGAGACATAAATGCTTTACACTAACAAATACTTTTTTTTGCATAAAATACAGACTTAAAAACTAGAGCTAGCAATTACCATACAAAGTGTTTAGAAAAATCAAAGGTCAATGTTTTCTCACCGCAATCTTTCATTAAGAGGCAAGAAAGTCCTAGGGCCAATCCTGAACTACTCTAATAACTACAAAGCTTTTTGTTTTGTAAATACTTTTTCATAACTCCGCCCTATTTTGTATGATGAGATGGGATTTTCTGAAACTAAAGCCGTTACTGAAATGCTTGCTAAGATTTATCATAAATCTCAGCAGACATGCTAGTATCCTTTCAATAACTTTGCATTTTAATTAGATGGAAAGCAGCCAAGCTTTGTGTATTGGGGTGGGAAATGTCAGGAACTACTAGAAAACCATGAGACTGATGGCTAATTTCTAAACCAACAAAACTTCCTAGTACTCAAAGCATGTAAGAAAGTGCAAGCAAGTCTATGGCAGGAAAAAAAATGAAGTATGGTATTTTTACAACATTATCATGTTTTTATTTGCATAACCTATGCATAATATCCTCTGTTCCATTAAAAACATTGTTTCTTGAAAACTACCCATCATAGTATTCAAGCACCCTCAGAAAACCAGTGTCAGAAGTCATTGACAAGAAATAAGCCTCAGACAGAAGCTCCCTCTGGCAGGAGCACTACTGGAGAAAGGAAAGTTAAGGCCCCTTTGCTTATTTATTAATTTAGAGGTGGATACATGTCAAACTACAGGTTCATAGTCTTTGTTGCTGTATATCTATCATCACAAGACACGATGCAGGAAAATAATATGATCTCTGATACACCAAAGTGTAGCAGTTGAAATTGTGGCCACTAAAAATAAATCAAAAATGATGGCTCAGACTCACAAATGGATTTAGATCCTTCCATTTCACTTTGCATATTAGTTTAGTAGTTTAATTCAGAAAAAAATTGGCTCATCCAGACCCTTGAATATCTTAATGTAGAGGTGACTTTTTAAACACACGGCTTCCTTGGCCTCTGAAGGGTGAAGAGCACTGGCAGTTTGACCACATTTATCTCATACCACTACAATACTCACTGAATTTTGTGAAAAGCCTAATCACCAAGCTAGGTACAGTGACTGCCATTACAATATATAGAAATGGCAATGAGTTCGGGTGGAGGAGAGCATGTAGCTGTCACCCAGTTTTGCAGTAGTAACCCACTGCTGTGATGGCCACTTTGATTTCAGCCTCCACCCTTAAGTTCAACACCCCTGCTTTCTCTTTTGCTCTTCAGTCTCCCCATGATTACAATCCTCCAAGGCTCCCATGAGTCATTTGCCCTCCCCAGTACAGCCATGCCTGTAGTCAAGAGCACTTCACCATTACGCCACCATCCCATATAAACTCCTACCTCCTTTGGACTGGCTACTGGACTAAAGCTGGTCAAGAGCTGCAGACGTGCTGGCTGGCTGGCCAGGAGGGGTGCGTGCTCTGACTGGCCAGCAGCACAGCACATGCGTGCACTCTTCACATCAAGGCAATCACAGCTGCCAGTCAGGCTAAACAAAGAATTTGCAAAGCTGACATAATGGTTACAGAAGGAAGAAGAGCATGAGGCTTCAATTGCTCCACACAAAATCTGAATAAGCATGATCAACAAATCATTAAGCCTACAACTTCCCAAGAAAACGTGATGAAAGATGACATCATCTTTTAATGTTACTTGGTAATATGCTAAAGGTTGTAATTTGAAATGTAATGTATTATTCAAAATTCAAGGTTCAAACGTTTGAGTGATGCATAAGAAGGAGTTTGTTACAGCCATTTACAACAGAATTTTCTTTTACCCTTAAAAAATAAACAGAAATCTCTGTATTGAAGTACTTCTAAGTTTTTCAGACTTGAGGTTCTTAGGAGCATCAATGATCAGAAACACCAGGAAAGTAGTTGCTGCACAATATCAGCTGCTGTTCTCCTATGTACACTTTTTGATGCAGTTTCTAGTTATCATTATGATATTGTATTTTTTCTGTATCATGCCTCATTTCAAGACAACAGGGGACAGAACTATTACAGTAATAAGCAAACATAAATCTGGAATTTCCTGAGCCTCAAGTGCTTTCTTCATAAACTAAATAACATCCATTTAGTGGCTGGTGAATTCCTTTAGAAATATTTTTTTCTTTCAAACCTGAATTTTAAAATCTCCTACAGAAAAAAGAATACCATTACCATATATCCATCTTTCTAATACTTGCAAGTGGCTGTGTAGCTACAACGTTTTAAGATCACAAATAGTCTACCCTGATAAGTAATATGCATTCCACTTTAATCAGTGCAATTAAGAAAAAGCAGAGTGCTCCATGGTGCTGAAACAAAAAAAAAGAAAGCTTACACCAACTGTACTGCTCAGCCAAGGCCTAATTTCATCAAAGAAAAATTGCTTTTCAGAAAAGAGCTTTGTTAATTTCTGCAGGCATGTCATTAGCATGACAATAAACCACACTGGGAATCTATTTTTCTATTTCTATGCTTCTACTTACAAACAACGAAGACTACATTCCTACATCTATCAATGCTGAGAGCAAACGCTCTCACTCTGCCCTGTTTCCTGGAGCCCTAGTGTATATATAACCCCTTATATAAAGTGAGCAGAGGATCCCAAAATCTACAGTAAAGAACTGTGGAAGTATCATCCAGATTCAATAGTCTTTAATGTCTGTAAAGAGACCTATATAGAGTACGTGAGAAAGCGTCCTGCACAGACAGGAAAATACAAGCACTCTGCACTTAAGAGCTTCCACTCTAAATTAAGAATCATAGCAAAAAAAAATAGGTAATACATGATTAAGGAGAATAAAATAATACAATACCAAAAAAGGCACATGCAAAGATAATGTGAATGAGGCTCAGACAATCATATTGCTACACTTGGGAATGTGATGAGACAAAAAGCAGCAGAATAGTACTCGGTTACAGTTCAAATGCGGATGACTATAGGGAATGAGAAACAAGACATCTCGGTGCAACAAATGAGGACAGTAAAGAAAGCACAACAAAGAAAGGTTAAAGAAGGGCATCATGATCTGAGTGAAAGAAAAAATATCAGTGTGAAAAGAAGGAATACACAAGTACCAGAAGGAAGGAGAACAGTGGGGGGCATTCTACAAAAAGGAGGAGGGGGTGACAAGAAAAGGGCAGAAAGGTGTCAAAGTGTCACCTTTCAGGGAAATAACACAAACACTTCCATATTTCAAAGAGAATGATAGAAAGGAGGGATAAAGGATCAGTATTTACATGGAAAAAATATTGTAGGATATTGGACAAACTGAAATGAAGAAAGCATAAAATGTGGCGAAAAGAAAAAAAAAGTAAGAAAAATCATAGAATCGTACAGTGGTTTGAGTTGGAAGGGACCTTAAAGGCCATCTAGTCCAACCCCGCTGCAATGAGCAGGGACATCTTCAGCTAGATCAGATTGTCCAGAGCCCAGTCCATCCTGACCTTGAACATTTCCAGGGATTGGGCATCCATCAACTCCAATAAGCTAGAAATCAAAACAACCAAATCATTAACTGATCTCTTAGAAGTGTGGAAAGGAGTATAGATTTTGGAAATAATGTGTCTATAAAAGTGGCAAGATTTGATATGGCTCAGAAGCACAAGTGGGAAGGAAGTATGACAGCCACCAGGACTGTGTGCAAGGCTATAGGAAACGGGGACAGCAGCAAAATATCCTGTGGCTGGCGGAAATTAGAGTACCAGTGTCTGGAGTGTAGAGGAAGACAATCTGTGCTTAGCCAAATTATAGTTGAAGATTCACTGAGGAAGGAAACAAATGGGCAGGATGGAAAATAGACAGTGTGAAAGAGATCAAGGACTGGATAGCTAGAACAAGTAAATGAAGACAGGTAGGACAGATTTGAGAAATACAGGACAGTCACAGAAAGAAGATCAAAGAAATATTTTCTAAAGTTGACACTAAAAGTGCGGCAATATGTCAGTGGGAATCAGTGAAAGAAGCATAGTTACAGAACTCTTAGAATATTCATCAGCAAGAAGATGGTGGGTATAAGACTCTGGGGCCACAGTAACATCAAGAGTTAAAAGCAAAGAGATGTGTCATAGAAAGTGACATAAAGCAAATAAGGAAATTGCCTTTTATTTCTAAAGCATATATAAGGAAGATGAAAGCAAATAAATGAAAGGGAGTCAAGTAACACATGACACAACTGAAACAAACTGAAACAAGACTGAAACAATCAATTCTCTTTTTTCATAAACAAAGCACTGAGATTTTATACAAAGAAAGCTAAAGATTGGGCAAGAATACAGGCCAGAAAAGGGGAATAGTAGAATAGAGATTATTGAATAAATTATATTCAAATCAATGAGGCTTGAAAAAATTTACTACAGTGTACCCATGGATAGCTCAAAATCACTAACTAAATCAGTGGGCCTGGTGAAGGACATAGCCCAAAACAGATGTCAAGGAGTTCTTACAAAAAATGTCTGGTAAGCAAAGACAATGCATCAAGTGTGACACCATAGTGCTCTACCTTATGTTCAACATTTTCCACTATTTTAATCAAGACCTTAAATGGTTCAGTAATAACATTGTTCATGGAACAAGAAGCATTGCAAAAGTTTTGGGGAACAAGACGCAAAGTCTGAAAGCATAATAAATTGTAGAAATGGTAAGATAAAACTCAGTGAAGAAAAGAAAGAAATGAATAGGACCTATACTCAGACATTAACACAATAAAAATATAATGGGGTAGGCAACACGACGGCACAGAAGGCTCTGCTGTGGTATTCTGGAACACAAACTAGAAAAATGAAAAATAATGCTCTCAGAAAAGCCAAACAATCCTGGGATTAGAAGCAGACAGCCCACACTGCAGTACTACAGTAATTACTCTGTCCTACTTGGCACCAATAAAGTTTCAGGTCTAGACACTTCATTTATAAATAGCAAGCACTTTTTATGTAATTTCTTTATAAAATTGAGGGTTAATGACAAAAGATGGAAGCAAACTGAATAAAAACCACAAACCTCTGAAGGACAAATGAAAAAAAAACCCAAACACCACACATGGAAGACTTTAAAATAAGAGATGGAAGAGAGACAACAGTTTTCCAATAAACTAACTAGTTGCAATAAGAACAACAGTTAATTTGTTCTCCAAGTCAGTTCTACTGCTACCCAGTAGAACAACGAGTGAACTATTTTGAAAAAGAAAAAACTCAAAAATAGAAAAAAAATCTTAAAAGAAATATTCAATTCCTATGAAGCTTACATTGTACAATCATTATCATTAATGCTCAATTTTAGAATGAAAGAAATGCTTTGAATCCATCGTAGAGGTAGGAAAAACCTAACACTATTTTAAAACACCAGGGGAAGTAATATAAAACTTCCAAAAATTTCCTCCAGGCTTACATATCTGCAGTGCCACTGCAAGTTTCACATATTTTAATTTTTTCAGTTTTACATTAGAAAGCCCAAACTGTTTCAGGTTTTATTTATTACTTGCAAAGAAAATCAATAATTGTTAAGCTCAAAGGTTCAACTCAAGTTTCGAAAACAAAAATTGACAGGCGTAGGAATACTTTGGTTTTTCACTTTATTAATGTATGTCACAAAAATTTCAAGCAATCATATGGACTATATCACTAAAGATATTTTTTAAAAACTTTCTTACGCTACAATTTAAGCATTTATAGTGCTTTAGGTTCCATTCCAACAGAGGTAAGTTTTCCATTTGCTTTTATAAATATACCACATACCTAGGGATAAGTTCTTAAAGAGTGCTGGAATGCTGTAAAGTGAAGTTAAATATGCAATTTCAGCTGAGCAGTATTTGCCACCTTACCTTATTACTCTGTTCATGTTCACATAAAATAGTCATCTATGATCAACCAGGTAATGGATGACACTGCTGTCATGCATTCAACAGAAGCAGATTTTTGATATGAATAGGTAGTGCTTTTAAAGTGGAATCTTACTCTTTTTTCCTAAATACAAGGAGCACCCTCCACTCCCGTGGAAATCATCAAGCTGCATTTGATTTCACCACCTCCAAAGACTGCTCTGTAAATGAGCAACACAAATATACTCACCTGTTCCATCATCTACATTCTCTACTTCCATCACTTCTGTGTTTATTCTGCCCCGAAACAGGTAACGGTGGCCATCTGTAGATGCTTTGCTGTTCTTCAATCGCCTGGCAAAAGAAGGAGCAAAGGAGAGCATGTCATCCACACCTTCTTCTACGTTTCTGCACTGCTACCTGAACATGTGGCATTTAAAGGCCACTGTAAGAATCACAATGCATCTATACATGTGCAATTGAACGATGGAAACCATTGCCGGACAGGGCACTGCTGACAGCAATGCAAAGATGCTACTGCTGGTAAGAGTAAGCTGCCAAATGATGGCTGAATGAGAGTTCATCAGGAAAGTCTCACTCTGTAAAAGCTCTGTTCCAACACTTTGGTTTCTATATGCCACAGTCTGCCATCAAAGACAAAATACTGCACTCGGGGAACCTTTCCTCTTAATTGATAGAGTCTCCTTATGCTAACCTAGAAATTCAGCACAAGAAATGGAGATAAGAACGTCTTTGGACACAAATCTTGACCTTGACCACAAATCTTGATCATACATTAGTCTCACAAATGAGGAAGAATGAAGACTTTTTTTTCTATCTAACTTACGGGTTAACCAAGAATGGTAGTTAAGAATTGCTGAAATTTTGTGGCAGTTCCACTGGAATATATTCCAAAGCACTAGTCAAGGCCTTTAGAGAGCCACAGTTCTAAACAGCTTTTTCCACCTCAGATAAGCCAAAGATTATTTTCTGACCATTTTTGCCTATAATAATAGTTAATACTGTATATCAAACAAAGATCAGTTCCTAAGAATTAATGATCATCTGAATTTGGATCTTCACTCACTCCAAAGAAGAATTCATCTTCATAAAATTACCTGCCTCTAATCATTACTTCACTGCTGTCTAATGAATAACTCTACTATACTATAAATGCCTTATTCAAAAATAGAATAATAGATTAAAAAACCAAAGCGCAAAACCAGCAACAAGTATAAAGGTTCAGTATCACAGTTTTTCTCTCCAAATTAAGTTAAATTCAGTAACTTTAGTGACCTTTTTAACTGTGAACCTAAATATAGCAATCCATGTTTATACAACTCTGCTGCAAAAGGATGCTTAAAAATTACATAAAATACCTCATACCACAAAGATAGGACAATTTTTGTAAAATTACCAAAATGCAAACCTCCTGTGAGCAACACTCCCTTTATCTACTTGAGAATCAATACTCAAAGCATCTTGCTGGCATGTAATAAATTAGTTTCCTATTTTAAGCCCTGAAATTATATTCTAAATTGAGTTATTCTCATGTCTGCAGACACATCACCATGGAACCAGCCAAAGACATGTCGGACGATTGCTCAAAACTAAAGAAACCACACACAGCCTTTCATGAATTTTGAGATTTTCGTCCAAAGTAGCTAAAATATGGCTACAAAAATATGCAACTTAGTGGGGGACAAGTGAAAAGATCAGTAATTGCTGAACAATAACAAAGGCAACAATTCTGATGAGTACGTATCATGTATCCAGGAATCTATTAAAGATCTACCCACTAACACATATTCAGCAGCTACTCAAAACCAATTTCTGGATCAAAGAGACAAACTTGTGCATCAAGAGGGTTGTCTGTTTATGGGAGAACCCCAATTTCTTAGAAGTGTTAGAGCACTGAACATCACCTGCAGAAGCTTCTTGCTGAACCAAGGAACTGCTCCTTGCAATACAGTAAGCAGTAGTTTTCTGGCTGTTTTCCCTGATTACAAATATAAGGCTTGAAACTCTCGAATCTGTAGAGACTTATTTTACTGCACAAGCTACAGTAATGATTTGTTTGAACTAAAAAAAATCAGTCTGTTTACCCATCCTAGAAGAGAGTGAAGCCATCACATATAGCCTGCTGTGGAAGGCTGACAAATCAGATTGTTTCTCCCTGCGCTTCACCATTAGGATTCTGCATTCATATAAAGTGTTTCCAGTGTTTGAATTAAATACACTTTGGTTGATAAGTCTCCTCTAAAAATGCTAACTTTTATACTGCAGTTCTAATGGGACTGCATGATTAGCTCTCCTGTGAGAAAAATATATTATTTTTGAAAGTAATCATTTACCTGTGCTTTTTTTTGCAGTAGACCAAGAGGTTATCAAAAAGAAAAAATATTCTCTCTTGGATATTTCCTGATGAAATTTTCAGTAGTAGTCCACTTCGCAGCATTTCTGTGCACGTGTCTGTGATGTTAGACCCCTAAAATCAATTGGAGAGAGATTATTTTCTTTTATTCTTTGAGAACTGAAGTACTCTGCATCAATTAAGGATAAGTTACTTACACAAACTCACAACCACAACAAATCTCTGAAGACACTAAAAATAAAAGTCATAGTAATCTATTGCATTGTAATTATATAATAATTTCTAATGATGCTTAACACCAACTTTGTATTCATGCACAATGGTGGAAGGGTGGTTTTTTGGAACAGATCCAGTTTAATGACCAAAAGTTTCCAAATTATATTACATCTATATAGAGACCTTTCCTGAAAATCAGACCAACTTCATCCAGTAACTCTTAACCTCAGTAATTTTACTCAGCAATGTCTGAAAATGGGGCTTTACAGAACATCATCTACGCCACGACGAACTTGGAAGCTGAAGCAGCCTGGGACTTGAAGATCATTAAGGGTATAAACTTGTACACTAGACTAAGCTAAACACAAAATCAAAAAACCCCAGCAAGATATAAAACTTGGGCAAGGCTAATAGTGGCTAGGACTACCTTCTGTAATTGCTCCTAACATACTCTGGAGACATCAGAATTTTGCTAAGCTTTACATGTTTCAGATGAAACTTCCCATGATTCATTTTTCCTTCAGGACAGATAATTCTTTCATGTGAAAAGAAGGCAGGCATTTCCATAAAAGTTAATGAAAAAGAAGGAACTTTAAAAAAGGAAAAGATTTTCCTGAAAATATTTATATGAAAAATTTATGGTGCTTCTATGTCTTATAACAAGCAATTTATCTCTTGAGGAAGCCTACCTTGAATTCAGAGGTGTATTTTGCTAGTCTGAAAAATCCATGCTTCTGTGGGACAGAGCTGCTGTCCATGTGCTATGTGCACCCAACATGCAATTCTATTGATAATTATGCATGCTGGCTGCATCAAGTGTAACACCCATGGCTTCAGGAGTTTCCTGTCTTGAGGCAGTCAACAGCTTGGAAAACCTGCAAAAGCCAGGACTTCTCTGTCATCTACACATGTTCTGAATGCTCTATGCGTGCAATAACTGTAGTTACTTCCTCTTCTTGATCTAACCACAGTAGTCCAAAGAAAAATGGCTTCAATTAAGAGCCAAGAAGCAATCACGCATTCTGCTCTCCCAGTACTTCATCCTACTGTTCATCCTTTGTACGTCACAGCCGTGAATATTGAGCAATCGCTCAGGCTGCTCTAAGGAGAATGCAGCCTGTTTACAGAGGTGGTAAGTGAGAATTGCACAACCACCACACTGAAACATAATTCAGGTCTCTAAGTAAAGCAGCTTCAGTATTTGTATTAACTAACCACTTCTGTTTCCATATAGAATCAAAGAAGCCAAAAATTAATGCCATCTATAGCCATTCTAGCATATTTCCCTTCCTATGACAGCACGAGTACCAGAAAATAGCATATTAATTTTACAGTTTTAGTTGAAATCAAACACTGAAACATCTTAAAAGCACACTCAACAATATAAATTAATAATAAATGAGGGCTGCATATAATGCTTGCTGATCACAATTACAGAAAAGCAAGTGATTTTTTTCCACTCTATTCCGTTGGTTTTGTGTATTAAAAAGAGTAAACAATATCTTACTAAGAGTTTCAAATTTGCTGTAATAGTACTTACTAGTAATTTGCATTTTAAAAGGCTGGATAGTTCTTAAAGGGTTTTGGTTTGTTTCTACAGAAAACTTCAGCTTTGCTGAAAAATGGTACTGTTCGGTAAGGAAGCCCAAAGAAAATCAGCTTAAGTCTTCAAAATCATACTAGCAGCTTCAGCTTTCTACAAAAGGGTGAGTTTTTTTCATAGAAAGGTTTTATAAAAACATTTTGTCTCTTCTTATTAAAAAAAATCATTTTCGGTGTAGAAAAACACCACCTTTTCCCAACAGTCCCAGCAATATCTGCTACTGCGCCAGCATCAGGTCATAAAGTAACATATTTATACATATTTTAAATGTATATAATTCAGGCTACCTGGTTTATTAAGATCCGCCTCATTCATGACTCAGGTTCAACATTAAAATATGGCAGTGTT
The DNA here is from genome assembly GCA_013396655.1 of Campylorhamphus procurvoides. Taxonomy (NCBI): domain Eukaryota; kingdom Metazoa; phylum Chordata; class Aves; order Passeriformes; family Dendrocolaptidae; genus Campylorhamphus; species Campylorhamphus procurvoides. Next base: position 730,495 of record WBMV01005052.1, read on the forward strand.
ATCTGTATCACACTACTACTCCTTGCTATTTTTTTCCTCTTAATTTTCTTCCTATTGTAATATAAACTGCTGGATGACGAAAACAGCATTCTAGGGATACTTTTTTCCCTTGGAGACCTCTTGTCCAAATGACATTAACACTGTTCAGTATTTATCAGATACCTTCTGACGAGATCATAACCCAGGCTGCTGTGGCCACAGGTCAGTGAATTTTGTTGTTGCTCTTTTATTTGCTGAAGTCCAAAGGAATAAGGTAACAGGATCAAAAGTCGCAACTGACTGTCCTACATAACACTGCTAGTGCAAAAAAATCCCCCGTCGCTCCCTTGCCTTAGCAATACTTAGGGTTTGCCTGTTTCTAGACTTCGTGTGACCACAGAGCTGAAGCAGATAAAAAAAGAAAGGGCAGATGATGTGAAAGCCCTGCTGTTTCTACACCTCGAGTGAGCGCTCCTCTCTACCACATCCCTTAGAGATGAAAAACATGCCTGGAGATGGATGAAGCAGAGAGCACACAAAAGCACTGCCATATCCACCATGCAATTAAAAGGAGGACTGAATATATAACAAGATTTCATGAAGAATGTAGCTACAACCTAAAGCTCCACATGGGTTCCCAGCAGGAGCATCAAGCTACATTTGATATCCAGCCCAGTAGGATAATTCACTTACTCCAACTCCAAGCTGTCCCTCTCATGGGGGAAGGCTGAAGGCTGCAGTAAGAGATGAGAGTCACCCTTGCCCCAGAAACAGGTGAGGTTGTCTGCTGCACAGCTAAAACTGAACTACGCTTCCTACAACCAATACTTTTGGAACACATATTACCAAAACCTTCTAACACAAACATGTTTTCAGTAAGTGTTTGAATGGAAGCTACCAGGGATATTTCAAATATGAGCAATTTGAACCTGAAAAGTAATTTGCTATTTCAACGTTTTCACAGACATTTATACTCAGTGCTTGTAAGTGAAGATGATACAGTTGCTCAACTTAAATGTAAAATCTTTGCTAGTATGCTATTTATGTTTCTGTAAGTTTAAAGTATCTGCATGTAGACTTGATGGGACATTTTCAGTGAAATCAGCATTTTTGTAATATGTCAGTTTGAAATGCCATGTATTGTAGAACAATCCTGTTTTAATCATCTTCCAACAAAACATATAAAGAATACGGTTGGGGAGAAAAACGACCTACAAGGCAGGTTTATACTGTGAATCTAGACTAGCTTTTCCTCCATCTATCCCAATGGGTCACTGAAGACTGTAGAGCAATCCTCTCCTGTGGGCAACACTGGGGCCAAGGTCTCTGTGGTTTTCCAGAGCCTTCAGGTTATTTCAATATAAATATATAATATGAAGCTATATATATATATATATATGGCTTCTGATAGCCTTTGTCTGTCAGCCAGATACCTATCATTCCAGCTAAGAAACAGATCAGGTGAGAGGTCTGAAATGTGGGCTATAATGACCAAACTGAAAAATAAATGCATTTAAAATTCACTGGAGGGAGAGAGAATATATGCAAGGAATTTAAAAAAATATCTCCCTCATCCTTAAATCATTAAGCAGCCATTTTTAACATCAAAAATCTACCTTTATTACCTTGAGATTAAAAGCAGCATTGGTTGGTATTATTTGTTACGAAAAGCTATTTATCTACATAGTCTGGGCAAATTTCAGTCAAATACAGAAGTTTTACCACACTGATTCAGCGGCCAGCATGTTAACAGTGATAAAATCCAGAAACTACAGACAAATACTAACTTACTCTTCAGTACTTGCACATGGACATAAGAAACAAATAAAATACGGAAAAGGGCTAGAAATTCTGGAGTTTAAAATGGCAATATCTATTAAAATACTACTTGATGATATGTTGGAATGAAAAGGAACAGAATACCCTATGCTACTGTCACTAAGTTGGCCTATGACTCAGACTGGGTTGTTCAGCTTCCATCTTACAACAAATACAACAATTTTATTTTTTGTTCTCTCACTGAAACATCCACGCAAATTTTATTGACAGACTCCTTCAGCTGCTGAGCCATTCTCCAGCTGAGACAGCCACCTACACAAATTCTGAATTCAGGCCAATAAATCTAACCACTTAGGAAATTAAGTGAGAAAGCCATTATACTCATAATTTTCTTTCTTGAAACAGATGTTCCATCTTTTCCATGAATCTGTATTTTTATCATAATAAACACACGCTTCATTTTATGACACTTAAGTATAGGAATTCAAGTCATGCTTTGATCAGATTCTAAAAATAGTCTTTATTTTTTTCCCTTTCCTTCTAGTTGGGGCCAAGCAATGTGCTAAGCATTTCCTTCTGGAAGGAAATCTCCAATAAGTTTGCCTCTTTATTTTAGGCAATGCAGAAAACCAGATGTTTATTTAATTAAATCCACTCTCAAACATTGCATTCGGGGATTATATTTTTTTTTTAGTTGTTGAGAATCATTCAAAATACTGTTAGCTCTTCTACATGCTCTGAAATTCTTACCATTTCAAGGACTAACCTTATGCTATGTCTGAAAACAATGCGCATATTAAGATCAAGGCAATTTTGCCAGATTGTGCGCCCTGTGGTTGCCATATGATAACATCAAACCTGATCAGCTAAAATACAATAAACACCACATAACTCTACCAAAAACATACTATTTTAAGACAATGGCACTGTTTCAGAGTTCAAGCACAAGTGAAATTCTAAAATTAAACCTTAGAGGAGAGGGAAAAAAAAGAAAAAAAAACCCAATGTTGGTAGGAAATTACTGTGTTACAGTTCAGAGAATACATTCTGAACACAGAGAGAATAAGTCTTTGTTTCACATGCTTATGTCCATATTTTTACCCTTCCTTCTTTATTGTTAACTTTGCATTCACATCTTTCCAAAAGCAGATATATTTACTATTATATGTTTACCAAGGATTCAGAAGAAACTTTACGCAGGAAAGTGGATTCCCTTTTCAGGGATAGAGGTTTGAGAACACTAGGTTCTTAACCAATTTCTATGACTAATAATGCATTGAATGAATAATACTGTAACTTTATACTTGAGTGTGTTCATTAAGATGGATTTGAAAAATATCTATGACTCAGGCACTGGAAGCAAGTAGAAGAATTTTAATCACTATAGTGCAATAGAAAAGTTAATTGAAAAGTTGGAAATAATAGAAGGAGTAAAGTAGTGATAGGCAATAAGGATTATTTAACACATTTCCTTGCCATAAAATATTCAGCAACTTACTGCTATTGCTTATATAATGAAGTTATTACATAAGCACATCCAATGCATTTTAAATGTTCAGATATACTAACCTTTCCAAGTTACTGCTGATGACAGCAAGTTTGAGTTAAGTACAACAAGAAACTTATTTTCACCTAGTCTGAACAAGCAGCTGTTACGTGAGGTCAGCCAGACCTCCTCTCAATTACATCTAGAGGTTTACTTTATCTTAGTCCTTTCTTTTTCAAAATCCTACAAACAATACCATGGCATGACTATACACTGACTGCCATTTGTCCTGAATTTTCTTAACTGCATTTTATTTCAGATTGAGGGTTGCAAATATGTGCAGTAAGACTTGTGTGAATACAGAGCAGCAATTATATAGTTTTTGTACTTGCTAAAGTTCCTTCTCATCAGACACAGTGAATTTTAGCAGAATTTCATAGTAATCATCCTGTACCAAAAGATTACAGTGCCTTGAAATCCAGCATGAGATGATTTGCCAGAAATTAAAATGTAGTTCTTTCAAATGCTGCTACATAAGAAAAAGAAAAAATCCCTTAAGTGAAACATTTCAAATCACACAACACATTGAAGAACCATGACAAACTTTGACTAAAATAAAATCAGTTGCTTAATCCACCTTTAAAATTAACCAAATCTTCCCACAATACTCACAAAGGGTCGACTAAGTCCACTGATCAGGAGATTTCTCATGGAGCAGACAGGAAATAATTTTGCAGTGTCATGGGAAATATTTAGGGGGGGGTCTTTGTTCAGGTCTATGCTCCTTTCAGATAGTGGCTTGTTCTGCTGCATCCTTCTGGATGGCAGCAACTAAACCCACTGCTGCAAAAGCAGGGCACGTTCATAGGCACAGCAAGTCCAAGAAACAGCAAGTGTAGTAAGCAGGAGATGCAGAGAGCGAACAAAGCTCTGTAGACACTGCTTCTTGTTTCTGTTTTTTCATCTACTACTGTAGATGAATATCTACTTAGAAGTTGACTCTTCTAGTCAATATTCTAATTTTTATTTGTCATACTTCTTGGGAAACTCCATCACTTACACTTCATTCAGGTCCACCTCAAGGCTTTCTCTGATTCAGTGTTCCATCAGTGTCCCTAACTCTTTTCTCTGCACTATACAAAGGCCATTGCCCACTGTACAGACTGAGACCTGGTGTTACAGCTACCAAACTATCACGCAGCAAAATAAATTTTTCTTGCTACATTTCCCAGCCTGCAAGCCTTTCCTTAAAGCTTAAAGAGATAAAAACCTGTTCCTCTAGTTCTTAGGCAGCTTTCTTGGGAAGAGAAGTAGCATATTTGAGCAAAGTACTCAAAAAAGCAAAGAACTACTTCCATGTTGAGATCCATTTCTTATAAAATGCGGTGGATTTTTTTTTAAAAGGTCAGTTTTAAATATGTTTGTATTGATTGCTTTATATTTCTTTTGCTGGAACTTGTGTTTTCCTCCCACACAAGTGCAGACAGCTCAGACGTTTCAATACAAAACATCTAAGACAATTTAAAGATACACTCTTATCTGCACCTATCTTTCTGTATGAACTGTTTATAGTGCTCAGAATGATAGAAAAGGCAGATTTCGGTGCTACAGCTACTTGATCTTGCTGTTTTCTTTGGAACAGTGTGGTTCTTCTGTTTACTACTGAAAATTCTAACTCAGAAACAGACCTATTTTGTGAAGAGCTTAGTTCATAAAACTTTGTTGGAGCATTAAAGTTCTTCCATTGCAAACTCTTAAAAAATCCCGTAAGTTTTAACAGATTCTATTGAACACATTTACATTAGCTTAGCTCACCCAATAGTAAGGGACTACCTACAAGCTGACAAAAACTTATGGACTCAGTGCTTAACCAGTAATAAATAATGAAAAAATTTTCAACCACACAAAGTGCTGTTACATAGGTACAGACAGCAGTAAAATCAGATCAGCAGTTAAGTTAGGATTTATAGATGTGTATGTACGCACACATACATGTTTGTGTATACATTCCAATACAAACACTAAATAACTATCCTCTTTCCTGGAAGCCTGTTATTTTATACAGCAGTGCTCAGTCACAGACAACACTTCATTTACACAGTAGATCTCAAAGCTATGATTCCACAGAACTGAGGAGTTGATAGTACCTCAGAATCACAAAAACAGTGTAATACATACTTGTTGAAAACTGTTACTCCTTCAACACACAAAGCAACAAATCTTATGACAGTACCTCCCATCCTTCAACGTGAGACTGCCATTCTTCCAAAAATTCTAATTTTTCCATTTGTCTTTTGGCTTCGTTTATGTTGGAACAGACAGCTTTCATGGCCTGGAGGGCTTCCATTAGGGCCGCATAGTCACTGTGCTTCCTTGGAGTCCGCTTCAGTAATTCCTATTTAGATATTTGGAAAAAAAAAAATCAAAAAAACAAACAAAAAACCGGCAAGGAATAAAAAAGGATGTGGGGAGAAAAAAGATCCCTAAATGTACATTACAGGAGATTTAAATCAACCAGCATACAAAATTAAAAAGTAGTCAGATTTCTCTTTTACTAGGTAATAAAGTAATAAACCCTCGAGCATTGTGTCCTAGTAGGACACTAAAACTCAACAGCAATTAATTACTAACAATAAATAATCATCATGACTTAGGAAAAAGTTTGCATTTCAGATGAGTTCTCCCCCAACAATGTATTTTCATGTTGAGCTTTGGCTTTTAGGAGGATTTTTTTGTTTGTTTTTATATTCCGCAGGATGGAACTGTTCAACAGCAAGAGTAACAATTCTGCTTAAAAAACATTACTTTACTCATGTCAAAATTAACACCTGCCTTTCCTGCAACTCAGGGCAAAAAACCCATTCCTTAGTTCCATGCTATTGTTTAACCTAGTGCAATACAGCAAAGGACTGAACAATAGCTTAGGTGACTCACTGATTTCAGATGGTTACTGGTACTGGCAGCCATACTGATAAATAGAAGTGGAGTTGCCAGCATTCATTTGAGATTTCCCATCTCAAGCTACCAATGGCCCATTTACAGCTGGACTGAGTAAGCAGAGTCTTCAGTGCACACCCCAACTGACGTGTGGGTAACACTCTTCTGGAACCCTAACCCTGCTGCCAGCACACCCTGCATTTAAATTTATTCAATATAAATATATTCATTTCATTGCCCCCTAGAGTAATTCATTAGTCATTTTTCCCTGTTTTGTCTGTAGATCCTTCATTCAAAAAATAGAATAGAAAAATAATTTTAAAATAGACCAAGAGAACTGTAAAGCCACAGATATCTGGGATGACTCACACCCCATTACAATTATTATACTCTTTATTTTTAAAACCTTTATTTTAACATGTTTGGTTTTAGATTTTTTTTATGTCATATACCTTCACATTTAGCAATCTTTCAGATCCAAACTCACACGTATTGTGAAAAATACTGCCCAATAATCATTGGCTCAAGCGGCTTCTAGAACAGAATCTGCTCTGACTTTCCTCTCACAGTTTCCTACAAATGAAATTTTTCATTTAGAGTCTGTTGATGGTAAATTAGAATCATCAAAGCATGTCAGCATATCACCAACAAACTCTGCTATCCCAAGCATTTAAGCAAGGGCATGGTCAAACCCAGTTGAAATTAGACTCATTAACTTATCTCTTCTCACTTCTGTTCAGCCATGGAGAGGCAGCCTTACAACTAGATGCAGAATGGAGCTAATCATCTCAATCCAGCCAAACTCCTCAAATCTTTCTACACCGATGTCAGAAGACTTGCCACTAGCTCTAATGAGAGCAGGTCTGGGTCCAATAAATAAAGAGATAAATCACTGTGAGGAGAGATTGTTCCTGAAGTCCGGAAACATGCTTAGCAACCAGTTTTATAGAGGAAGTACAAAGTTCTAAATAAAAATCTTGTAAGTACCTTCAAAAGAAGGGGATACTTGCATATTCTCTGTATCGGCGTTACTAGATATCCCTCCAATGGTACATCTGTATTCTTGCGTCCTCCAAGGAGCATGCAATTCTGGAGTGTGAACAGTTTCACGAATTATTGAAAAACCCCAAGAAAATTATCAGAAATAAGGGTATATGAATACAGCAACACTGGCTAAACTATACACAAATCACATACATATAAGTTTGCAAGACTGGCAAAAGTACAGGCTTGAACATATGCACAGGTGGGTACACTGACTATCATACATGACAAGGAAGTCACAACATTATACAGCCATCTCGCCTAGGTACCTTCTCCATCCAGTCTGATGAACAGAGGGTGCTTTTTTTAAAGTTTAAAAATAAAAGACAGCTTTCAGCAAACAAAAATAAAAATAATTCAGGGTGATCACTATAGGTGGTGTTGTATCTAAAAAGTGTTTGAAATATTAAGTAGCATCAAAGATGGTTTGAAGGTTTGAACATGGCCATCCTAATATACACCTCTTAAAAACACGTTCTGCTTTCATGCTTGTATATTTAAACATCATGAACAAAAGACTATTACGTTTCAACAAGATATCTGATTATGGAAGCAGAGAGCAAATGAAATATTAGGTGGAAGCATCCGTGAAAATCAGCTGAGACAGAGAATAAGGGCTTTTTGGTAAAAGAAAACATGCAAGGGACATCACAGCAAATATCTGGAATTGCTGGGATTATAGTATAAGTACATAAAGACCTAGAGAAATGATGACAATTATTTTATGGAGAGATCAGAAGGAATTGTGATGCAATGGTATGAGATAATCTACAGCTTCAAAGAGCAAGTTGTCTAAACTGAGGACTCTAAACAAAAGTAGTTTAAGACAGCCAGATAGTATGTTGACACAGGCCACAAATCAGGATGCAGACACATTGTTGATGGAACAGAGGCTACACAACTGGGTGGCTGCCTCACCCAGCACATAACACACATACCCTGTAACCAGTGCTGCTATGGGGATCTCCACACCCACCCTTAAGTCTCTGCTTTGTACTCATGGTTAGGCAGCTTTTGTCTTATCCTAAAGGATCTCACTTAACCTGCCAATGCAAAAGCTTTACTGATAAAGACCAAGCAAGATAATGTCAATGCAGCCTATAGGTTTATATAACAATTGTCGCTACATTCAAAGGCTCAAAAGTCTGGTTTCAGCTCTCAATTATTTATAGATAACCACATACCTAATGACCTGAACTGCTCTGTCTGGCTAGAAGGCTTTGACTTTAATTTCAAATTGTAGAGTTCTCTGGGTTAGACTGCTAGCCTACAGACATCACCCAAATCCATGAGAAACTCAAAAGAGATGTGAAAGTGCTCTGCACATGTCCAGGACTACACTACACTGACTGCCACAAGGGCACACTTGGCTTTCTTTCTCACAAAAGAAGCTCTTTGCAATCCTTCTCCAGAGTAGTTTGCTTTTGTCTCTGTAGTCAGCATTCACCCTTTCTTCTTGAGTCTGGCCATGGTGTTTTGAATACAAGAACCACGTGTATGAAGCTCCTCAGTCTGGGGTAAGGTATAGGATACTGTGTCAAACACTGAGGAAAAATAAGATAACTTCAAAGCTGGTTTTAACTATGAATGGAACATGCCTGAATTAGAGACTCTTAGCAAAAAGTCACATCGTACTTCATGTCACCCAGTACTCCCCAAAATAAGGAAATTAGTGAGCCACAACAGGATGATTTCACCAAGAATTCTGTCAACAGCAGTAGTGAAAGCCTATCACATGTTAAAAATAATTAGTAAAATTAAATAAAACTTGTGATAATGTCAGCATTCGCAGAATAATTTTTTTAAAACATTTTTGTGATGCTTTGCTGATAAAATCATTTTCTCTCCAGTCCCAAAACATAATAATCAGACCTAATCTCTTCAAAATTTGATAGCATATCCATGGGCACCTTCTCAGGTGTTTAAGTTCCAGTATAGTAAGATCCACATGTCAAAGCTGATCTTGTTACCACAAGACACCACAGAAGAAACAAAAAATCATTCCACACTGAATCCTTCTTTTAAAAGCTAATGTCAGCTATTAGCAAACTCTGTATTTACATGTAAATTGATTTTGCTGTTGAAAAACCATGAGGACTGTTATACTTAACATTTTAAAACTCCTCCTTATTTGCCTTCTAAACTTAAAGACTAATTGTGGAGCTGTTTCTTTTGACCTCAGATTAAGTCAGTGTCTAAGATCAGGATGGCTACTCTATGATCCATAACAAAACATTTTTCTGTCTTCAACAGCTCTGGTTACAGTACCAGAACATGGATCTTCAATTCAGAAGTTCTGATGAGTCCTTCAGATTCCCTGATGTAATTCCTTTGCCTATCTGTCCTCCCATATGTTATCCTATTCTTTTTCCTTTCTACAGCTTCACACCTTTGTCTCCTGGCCAGCATGTTCAAGGCATGCTGCCTGATGCTGTATTATCCACAGATCCAAGTGCCGTAGTGAAAATAAGATGTACACACCCCTTTCCTCTGAAAACACCACTCACAACTAAAACTGTCTGCTAACTACTTGCAGGTGTGCCTGTACTTGTAACACTGTGGAGGTGACAGTGCTAAGGATTTACTGCCCAGACAAAAAATGTGAGGTTAGAAAACCAGTTTTAAGATTATTTACCAAAAGAAAAGCCCGCACTGTTCTTATTTTGTTCAGGTCAAGCAGAACTTTCTGTGCCTTCTCGTGGTTACTACAGTATTCATCATAGATACGGAATTTCTCTTTCTGCAGAAACAAAAGAAGACATTGTTTTTCTCTTCTCATTTTATTTTTTTTTAACTAATAAAACATAAAATGAATACTTACCCAATTAAATAGCTAATATAGCCCTCATTCTAGAGGGTCAACTCTTCTTCACACATTTATTATTTGAGGTCTATTCTCAAATTACAATTATGAACAGCCTGGAAGCACCACTTGGGAATTTCAATCATAGAATACCAGGTTGAAAGGGATTATCTGGTCCAACCGTTCTTGGCAAAATCACAGTCTAGACAAGATGTCCCAGTACCCTGTCCATCTGAATCTTGAAAAGCATCTAATGTTGGGGAATCCACCACTTCCCTGGGATGATTATTCCAATGGCTAATTCTTTGCATTGTGAAAAATTTTCCTCTGGTGTCCAACCGGAATTTCCCCAGGAGTAACTTGTATTCATTACCCCTCCTGTTATCCATGACTCTGTAAAGAGAGAGTCTTGACCTTCACAGCCACCCTAAAAATACTGGAACACAGCGATAAAGCATAGCCTTTTTCTCAAGTCTGAACAAACCCAGTTCTCTCAGGCAGCCATATGGCAGGCTTCCCAGTCCTTTGATCATCTTTGTGGCCCTTCTCTTGATCCTCTCCAGACTGTCCATATCTCTTTTGTATAGCAGGGACTAAAACTGAACACAGTATTTCAGGTGTGGCTGACAAGCACTGAGGAGAGTATGATAATGACTTCTTTATGCCTGCTAGTGATGTCCTTGCTCATGCAACCCTGTTGGCTTTATGGTTTTTTGTCACAGCAGCACACTGTTCACTCTTATTGAGCTTGTTGCCCACCAGGACATAGAGGTCGCTTTCTACAACACTGCTCACCAGTTGGGTAGATTCCAGCCTGTGCTGTACTCCTGGATTATGTTTTTCCGGGTACAAGAACTTACATTTGTCTTTGTTACACTTCATACAGTTTTGTTGAAAAATTTCAGAGCCTGGACTACCGCAAACACACAGGATAAAAACATGCATGAAGAAAATGCACAGTGAGTGGCTAATCTGCTATCATTACCCATTTTGCCTGCAAACACTTGTTTTCAAATATGATCCATTCTTCTGCAGAGTTAAAAACTGATGTTACTCAACTTCTGTAAGATATTTCCACAAACCATTAATAGTTTTATTGTCCCACAAGGAATAATCAAAGACTTAAACGAATGGGACTATAACCAGAAATAACAATGAAACCTAGAATTTTTGTTAGACCTACAACTAAAAGCAAACTAATTTATCGTGACTTTGCAAATATCTGTAACACCAACATGCTTGTTTTGCTCAAACAGGAAAAACAGTACTCCTAGAAACCAATTACTATAAGACATATGTAGTTGTGGACGTACTGCAGTTGTCAGAAGTAAGAGATCTTCACAATCTGGAACTATGGAGGTATTTTACCCAGCATATGCAATTGTTCATTAAATATTCACATTGTTGCATAGCATCAAAGGGGAATGAAAAGATAGCATAGTATTACTTTTGCTGTTTCATGCAACCCTGATCCTTGTACCTCCATCTCACATATAGGCAGCAGCTTTGCCCAAGCTCCAGGGCTCAGTTTGCCATCCTGGGCTAATTTGGTGAATATAAAAATGATGACCAAAAAAAGTTACCCATTTGATATGTTCTGGCTTCATTCACCTCCCTCCCTCCCTTTTTTTTTTTCTTTTTAAATGGCAGTAACTAAGAGATGACTTTAAAGTACATTACACAATCAAGCCATATTTAATCTTCATCACTATGTACACTTATCATCATGACAGAAATTAAAAAAGACAAAAAATAAAGGAATAACATGAAACACGGCAGTAATAAAAGCGTACATAATTCAGAAAGCAGGTTCCAACTTCATGCTGTGCATTGGGTTCTGGCTGTAAACACTCCTCCACCAGGGACAGGAAGTTTTTGTGAACTGCAAGAATATCTTCAATATTTGAAAACAACATCTGCAAAAGAATAAAACATACGTAAATGAAATATCAGACACCAAACAGAAGAAATATGCAATTAGGACACTAACCTTAACTGTCTCTTCTGTGACATTTTTATCCTCTTTGGCAGCAGCACGTTGGATCATTCGGTGAAGAAAAGCCTGCATGAAACATGACAAATAAGGAAAAGGTTATTCAGGATGACTTGAACAACTTTTGGCATGTTATGATATCCAATTTGGGAAACAAATTAAAGCAAGTCACATCAGAATATTATACAGAATCTAAAACAAGTATTTGATTTATAAAGCATTTAGTAGTCCTGCTACTCTGATAGAAAAACCTATCTACATAGTGTTAAAAAGAGTTAAACAGTGAAATATTAATGAAGCTGAGAAACTGAACATTCTCTGAAGTACCACTTCCACACTGCACTCATACTACCATCAAGCAAGAGCAAAATGTATTAATTTTCAAAATCCCACTCTAGCACTTTACAAATCGAGTACAAGACAAGCCAAAATAAGCTGCTAATTTCCAAGTTATACTAATCAGGAGATACTATTATGAAATGTAACTTTTACCATAGCAACCTCAAGTCAGATTCCAGATGAATTAATAATCAAACCTATTGTAAAGTAAATTGGCTTAAACAACAGTCAGCTGCACCTGATTTTGCTTAATGAAAACTCTTCTCTCTTCCCTCCCCAGGAATCTAATCCCTGGAGATCAAATGAGAAGTTAGTAATACCACTAACAGAAGTAGTAAAATAGTAAGTTTTCTTTAATTTTGCATTCAAGAACTGGACACAAGAAGAAGGTATGTACAGTAAGTCATTCCAAAAGAAATAAATATCTTAGTTACAAAGCACAGAATTAATTTTTATTAATTCATTTCATTAAAGATATGAGTATGTTCTGAAAAATATCTACACACTGTAGATAACTAAATCTCATCTAAAATCTTACACTGATAATTCTTCACACAGACACACATATTCTTTAGTCATTAAAACTTGGCACCACAAGTGCACAAATGTCATGTCTTTCATAACCATTTAGCTGCAAGTCACTGTGTGTTGTACACTGTACATGAGCTCATCTAAATTCTGATGTGCTGCAAATTCCATAAAAGAGACAATAAATAACCTGTGTGTGGAAAGACAGCAGTCACAGCAACACTTTTTTCTCTCTTCTGGCACTTAAACGTTTTTAATCCCAAGCAGAGATACTTGGCTGAAAAGGACTATGTAACTTGCATTACACATTTTTATTACTGAAGAGTCAAATCTAGTTATCCAGGACATAAACCGAATTAAGTTTGGAGTACTGCCAGCATAATGTATGTTTCCTCTCACTCTCCACAATGATGTAGATTTTCTAGTTCGTTAAATCCCTCTTTCTTTCTAATGTTTTATTGGTGCTAAAAATGCCATTAACTCATTTGCAGCAGTTAACTGTTCGTGGACAACAGCCCTTTATATCATTTCTTGCTACAAATATCTCCAGGGGTTATGGCAAATTTGCTGTGTGCATCATCTATACGCTGTACAACCAATTCCACAAAGAGTGAAAGCCTGTATGTCAACATTAATTTTTGGAAGTTTTCACAAAACCATGCAACACTATGAAACACACTTTAGAATCCAAGAGGAAAAAAGAATTACAAGAACCACCTCTGAAACTCATGTCTATTTTTACTATCTGTAATTTCCCTCTGTTCACATTATTTCCCCACAGACCAAACATACTGCTCATCTGCACTCATGTTATCTTAGAAGATCTTCATTTCCTGTGGCTAAGAAGGAAGGTGAACATTAAGTTGGCTGAAGGCGAAACTGCAAAGGAACTGAGAGCTGAGGCACTAGTTATTCTCAAGTGATTCAAGACGCTATCCGAGAGTCATGAGGTCAAGAAGAATATATATCAGCTGCAATAAACAGTTGTCCAAGCAGCACTGTCCCAGATGTCACATCTGCAGAGGTTATCAGAAACTAAATCCAGGAAAATCCAAACTGTTGCAGAACTCAGACCCAAACCACTAATTAAGGATAACTGGGATAACTTCAGTCCCTTCCAGAAATTTTGTGCAAGCCTTGTAATATTTTTCTGCACTCATCCTGCTGGGCTTGTGAAGTCATTATGCCAGTTTTTCCCCAAGATTTGCCACCTGTTCACAATGATGCCTTAGGGTTTCCATGAATTTGTAGATTTTTATACTTCTAGGTAGTTTCTCACATATAGAATAGCTCGCAGCCTCTAACCCTGTGCTAGCTGTCTTAAGGGTCAGTAATAGCTGGAACACCAAGCAAGGGAAACATGTACCAGAGCTAAGGCAACTAGATACCATGTTAGTCAAAACAAGAAAGCAAAGCCCAGCAACCTTGGAGAAGCTCCAATAAGGGAAAGTGGCATGAAATAAGGGGTCTTAAGACCTCCAACTCAATTCTAGGAGAGGCGTGCCATGAGGTGGAACCAAGGGAAGTTCTGGGCATAGACATATCTTAGATTGGATACAACCTTTAGATATGATAATTGAGTAGGGTTATAAAATTAGTATGCTGCCATACTAGAGACTTTTCTGCTTTCTCCAGCTCCTACACTTTATTGACATTTCTCTCTCTCACACATACACACACACACTCTCTCTGCTGCCCAGCCTGGTGTGGTGGTGTGGTGCCCAGTGTTACCCCTCCCCAAAAGGGGAGGTGGGGGAAGAGCTCAGAANAGCACCGGTCTTTTCTATCTGTTACTTATCAACATGTGTTGTACTCTTTTATACTTTTTATACTTTATATACTCTTTTATACTCCTTTATATTCTGTACCCCAAAACCCTATAAGTAAAAGAACTCTTCTCTACTTTACCCACATAAAGTTGTCTAGGAAAAGGTTTTTTTTCCCCTTTCCTTAAGGCAACAACAGAAATACAGAATCAGAATCGCTCGGGTTGGAAGGGACCTTAAAGGTCATCTCCTTCCAACAGCCCTTCCACAGGCAGAGACACCTTTCACCACACCTTTGCTCAGAGCTCCACTGTTGTCCCTATCAATGCAGATTTGCTTCCTGAAAAAAATCATATGTCCCAAAAATCCATGGATGTGACCATTTCAGGCACTTACATGGGAGCACTAGAAAGCTACACATATTGCAAAACGATTGGAATAACCTCACATTTTCTAGAAAGAATGTTGTAAGAGAATTCATGGGAGCACAGGTAGGGATGAAGGTGTCTATCTCCATTCATATGCCATGACTACCAATCCCTGCTAGACTTGACCAGCTGTGGATTGAATAATGAAAAGGAATGATGAAACCCAGGTTTCCAGGATGCAAATACCCTTACCAACTCCCTTCCTGGAACACAGAGACACCACTGACTCCATATACACAATATCTCTGCACTAGGATGTCACTAGGGAGAACAGACAGCTACCATCATGCAGGAGGATGGAGAAGTGATTGCTTTCTTTACCTTGTAAAATAACCTTAACCCAGCACTGCAACTAACAAAGACAAATGTCTCTGAACTTGTTTGAACACAGCAGGTCTGAGAGAGAGCTGACTATTAAAAAAAACCCAAATTATTTGAGCATCAACGGAGAACACGTATGAACAGTTCTTCAAAAAATTAGCAAACAAAGAAAAAGCAAGTAATTTGTAAACACCACTGTAAGGAGGACCCCAACACAGAAATTACAGACTTTAAAAGAAAATTATATAAGGATGGGCAGAAACTACTCTGGATCTGTCAGCTCCGAGTTAATTGAAAAAATTTATAGAAGCTTTTGAAGATACACTGCATAAAGTATTATTAACCATAGGAAAAACACATCTGTAAAAAAAAGGAAATAAAAGTAAAAAGGACATCTCAGCTAATTTATGGTTCATTAAACAACATGATACAAAAAAAAATAAACAAATCAAGAAGTCAGAAACTGCTCTGAAATAGCAATGAGTTGCTTCTAAAAATTCTGCTGTTACTTCCAGTATGCTGCTCCAAATCCAGACTCATAGCTAAGTAACACATGCAAACTACAAGGACACACAATGGAATAGATCCTGCTCCTGAACTGAGCAAACAATTGCAGAAATCAATTGTCATACATGATTACCACGCTTAAAAAAAAAAATCAACTCCAACAAGGCAATTTCATTTATCAAACACACATGTCAGTAAATCATGGCTCATCTTTGTTTCCTGAAGTATACAGCACACCTTGCTGAGGTTACTTCAAGATTCATCTGCAGTAGTGTAGATGTTTCATGGCACAACATCAGAGAATAACATATATATCTTTGCATTTCAGGATCCCAGACCATTGTCACCTAGACAGTGATCCTCAACCTTCTCAAAGTTTTTCAAGTGAATTCCAGAGTTTCTCTTAACTTCCTTTCAGTTCTTAGTTTTCTCAAGTAACAGCAAAGACACATGGTTAAAACAGAACACAATTTTCCAAATTTGCATCTTTTGCACCAGCATTCTAGCTACATTCCTATAGTATAGGGATTCAACTTCACAGCACTGCACATGGAGAACCTCTGCCCCTGACACCCTTGTCAGCCAGACTATTGATGATTTCTCTTTTAAGAGATCTCAATGCAACATTTCAGGGCAGCACGTTGGCTGAGTACCATAAAGAACGCTCTAAACTTTAAACATCATATAAACAGCAAATATAAAAGAGGATGTTTGTTATTTACACTAAAAAAAAAAAACACCACCCAGTTTTGTTTGCCAGTTTTCAGAACTGTTTATGGAAAACTCTATCATTCTAGAATATCCTTGAGTCACTCAAGAGTGCCACAACCCCTGCCTCCACAAAGTCTGACATTCAAATTACAAACTCAAATTTTCTAAAGAACCCTTCTGGAAACTTCATTAATATAAAATGGCACTGGTACGACAGTGTATACCTGTTTTGGAGAAGGGGGATTAAAAGGCCCCAAAATGCTGAGAAAATTCTAAACATGAAGAGTCATATCTTAAGAAATTCGATGATTTTACAGAAGTTTGACAAACTTGCAGACCAAAACATGGGGTATCAACTGAGCCCTCCGGAATAGGGGTGCAGCTACATATGTATCAGTTTAGTACTAAAGTTCCCTAAATCCACTCAGGTCCTACTAGGTACATAAATGCTTCTATGTCTGGCTATGACTCAGTCCCCATACCATGCGGGTAAGGAGGAGAATAATTCACCTCTACCTTTGAGAAATATGGCAATGAATTACACAAATCATTTGGCGAAGATTCCATGCTAATAATATCAATGAGATAATTACATCCTTTTTTTCATGATTGTGTATTTATTACCCATAGACTATTGTTACATACTTCCTGTACTACTCCCTCATCTAATTCTTTTACCCTTTACCTGACACTGCAGCAACACAGTACAGGAAACACTGGGAATGAAAATTAAAACACAAAACACTGAAAATCCAAATTCAAAGACTTATAAAAGAATCTCTTTATTATGCCAAATAAACACTAATGTGTTTGCCTGTCTGCTGGTCTGCTGCCATTTTGCGAGGCAGAGTTTTTCACAGAGAACACACACTGGGTTCCTGTTATGGGGATTTTGACTTCTGGGCTTATCAAAATAAGAGTAGCACTGTTGGTTGTTTGGTGGGGTTTTTTTTTCTCCATAGTTGCTCTGTGTGTTGTTTGGGGGGG